>APFE031659507.1:37512-83425 GCA_000404065.3 Pinus taeda
TGTAGCTGAAAGAATGAATAGAACAATTTTGAATATGGTACGCTCCATGCTTTTTTTCAAAAATGTAAAGACAATGTTTTGGGCTGATGATGTTCTATGTGCTGCATATATAAAGAATAGATGTCCATCTAGTGCTATAAGAAACAAGACTCCTTATGAATTGTGGTATTGACATGTTCCTTCGGTCAAACATCTCAGGATTTTTGGTTCCACCTGTTATGCTTTGATACCAAAGGTACATAGAAACAAACTTGGTGCTAGAAGTCGTAAGTGTATTTTCTTGGGGTATTCAAATACCTCCAAAGCATACCGCCTCTATGATGAAGAAAATAAAAGTTTGTTATATCTAGAGATGTAATTTTTCTTGAAACATCCAAATCTGACAATGTTGTTGAGCGGCAACTTGATCACTTGGATAGATTCGCAAAAACAAAATCATTTCAAGAATTTGATAATCAGATTCCACAGCTTGAAGGGGGGATTCCTATTCTACATCAACATGTGGAATCTTCTTCTGAAGAACACTCTCCCCCACATGAAACTCCAAAAATGGATGATGCTTTAAGTGACGTAATTGATAGAAATGGGAGACTCAATCTTGATTCAGTCCCAACTCAATCAATAGAGCAGCTTGGTCCATCTCAGAAAGGTCCCCCAAAGTGGCTGACGAAGACACTTGAAAGTGTTCATTCTGATGAAATTGGAAAAGCAGGAACTAGAAATTCAAACCGCCAAAATGGAGGTGATGTAGATGACTCTAATTCACCTGTTGATATGGATGTTTCTTATGATTTTGAATTGAACTTGTCTATAGATTTTGAACCAACTTCCTTTAAAGAAGTTTCTTCTCATGATGAATGGAAAGAAACGATGCAAAAGGAGTATGATGCCCTCATAAAGAACAACACTTGGAAGCTGGTTGATCCTCCATTTGGAACCAAACCAATTGGCTGCAAGTGGGTCTACAAGAACAAGTACAAAGCTCATGGCTCACTTGACAAGCACAAAGCTAGGCTTGTGGCAAAAGGTTTTGCATGGAAGGAAGGGGTCGATTATGAGGAAACTTTTGTCCCCACAGCAAAATGGGTCACCATCCGAACACTCTTTGCACTAGCACCTCAAAATGGTTGGAAAGTCCATCAAATGGATGGAAAAACTGCCTTCTTGAATGGAGATCTAAAATAGAATATTTTTATGTCCCAGCCTGAAGGATTTGCTATGAAAGGACATGAAAATAAAGTATGCAAAATTGTGAAGTCCTTGTATGGCCTCAAACAATCACCGCGAGCTTGGTATGAAAATCTAACTGAGCATCTTCTGAAACTCAACTTCAATCATTTTGATCTTGATGATGCAACTTTATTTGTCAAGAAAGTTGGCAAAACAGTTGTATATATTGTGGTATATGTAGATGATCTTTTAATGATAGGGAACAATGAAAGCTACATTGCATCCATAAAGAAGGAATTGGGGAAAAGTTTTGAAATGACTAATTTGGGCTATGTTCATTACTATCTTGGCATTGAAGTAACCCAACATCCAATGTCCATATTTCTTTCTCAAAAGAAATACATTGGAGATTTGTTGAACAGGTTTGGCATGACAGAGTGCAATCCTCTTACTATTCCAATGGAACAAAACATAAAGCTCACATCTATTGAAGGAAAGGAATTTGAGGATGCAACAAAGTATAGACAGCGTGTAGGAAGTCTCAACTACCTAACTACTACCAGACCAGACATTTCATTTGCTGTTGGAATCCTCTCCAAGTTTATGCAAAAACCTTGTGAGGGACATTGGTCTGCTACAAAAGGAGTTCTAAAGTACTTGAAGGGAACTCAAAACTTTGGAATCAAGTACACACAGGTGGATGACTTTAGTTTGATCGGATACTCTGATTCATACTTCGACGAAGACAAAGAAACTGGGGTATCTACTTTAGGATATGCTATGAGTCTTGGATATGGAGCTGTCTCCTGGAGATCACGCAAACAATTAGTTCCAGCAGATCCCACAACAGAAGCATAATACGTGGCAGCAGCTGAAGCAACAAAATAAATTGTGTGGCTCAGGAAAATTCTTGAATATTTGCAGGTAAAACAAGTACAATCAACTCCACTCATGATTGACAATACCTCTGCAATAAAGTTGGCAAGAACCCAAAGTTCCATGATCGAACGAAGCACATCAATACTAAATATCATCTGATTCGACATCATGTTGAGGCCAAAACGATCCATCTCCGTCATTGTTCCACAAATGAGCAAATTGCAGACATCTTCACCGAAGCGCTTGGAAGAGAAAAGCTTGAACGATTCAGGAAGATGCTTGGACTCACCAACATCCCTTCAGATTAAGGGGGGGGATGTTGACACCTAATCTTCATGATTGGGTGAATTTATGTAAATAATTAAATTAGGAATGTGAACAGTCGTCGGGAGATGAACTGAATAGTCACTCCGTATTACATATAACAAAGACCTACCTAATGGAATGAGATACGAATCAGCTTTACTGCCTATTGGAGTTACTGCCTAGCCTGACAAATGTTGGGAGAAATGCTTTACCATGAGGATCTGAAGTTTTTTCGAGCTGGGAGGTGACCTATAATAAGATACAATACAATACATTATCTTGTCAACATTTTTTCATGATCTAGCTAAGGCGGGCATTCCCATGCTCAGCTTTATAAATTCATTTTCATGTACATAGGACACACAATTGTTTGTGTGGTAGAATGATGATTCAGACTCATCATCCTTTGATTTGGATGATCATCTGTTCGGCAATCGCAGCCCAGATGGATGAAACTAGATCCGGGGTCTTCAAAACTCGTTCAATCTTCACTCAGAGTACAAGTCGATCCATGTGAAAAATGTTCTGGAGTCGAACATGGAAAGACATCGCTTGATTACCAGCCAATGATGTAAGTGTTAACAGGCGCGAGAGGAATCACCAACAAAATGACAATGACCTCAAGGTTACTACAGTACAATTCGCGTGGTGTGAAAAAGGACTTGGCATCGAAACACCACGCAAAATTCTCGGTCGAGGCCATTAATGTAACCTGTCGCCCGAAAGTGAGAAACTTGCCATTGAGGCATGCAAGCTTCAAAGTACTGAAAGGGTTGTCCCTAGGTCAACTTCTTGGATAATGAGTTGATGTCGACAAGAAGTGACCCATCGTAAGAGGGCCTTAATGAATCCCACATATACGACACAGAATGAAGCAAATGATTTTGGAGGTGAAAAAGATCTAATGATACAGTGTTCAAGGTGGCGGTCATGAAAGAATGGAGCGTGAATGTATTGCAGTGGGTGAGACACAGGCGAATTTTCTGAATGACGTCTCTTGAACATATCGGCGACACTGATGATGGATTGGTAGCGTTAACCCCAAAGATGGATGGTGTGACGGACCAATGGTGATATGACCAGTTAACGGAACAACCCAACCCAACCCGGCTTGGATGCGGAAGGAAAGTTTCATGTTCAAGAGCGACTTGCTACTAATAAAGCTTTTTCAAGTTTTCTTCCCAATTTTCCCCAGTCATTGCTGACTGTTGCGGAGGTAAATCCCCTCTGCGGACAGAGGTGGATCCCACTAGCCCCAAAAAGGGGTCTAGCAACAATCAATCACGCTGCATGCAAGTTTCTAGCTATATAATTTAAAAGTCGATCTAGGAGACCAACCTGGGATCCAACGCTTGTTTGTTGTGGGGGGAAGTGTCACTCCTGTCCTCTATCTCCGGCCGGTCGCTATTCGCACATAGATACCTGCACAAGTGAAGAATAACCCACAACAAGCGTAAAATCCAAAAACATACAGCTATGTACCAGTCAAGCAAGATACAATTCACATATCACCGATGTAACACATGAATGAAACCATAATGACAGTCGCTTTGCATTAAATAGAAATGAGAGAAGAAATAACAACCACTTAAGGCTTGACACTGTAAAACTCCTCTAGCTGGGTGGGCAGTCAGTCTGACACGTCTTGCAAAGACACTTTCTCTCTCAACAATCCGACAACATAACCTTACTTTCAACTTTTAGCTCAAAAAGTATCTCTCTCACACTAGCTTGTTTGCTCTTTTGCTTTTAGCCTCCAAAAAACTAGCCTGTTCATTATGGGGAGACAGGCTTTTATAGATAAAGGGAGAGGAGATATACATTGTATGTGGACACATTCTGAGTTTTGGCAATGTCTCATAATAGCCATTGCCTTGGATAGAAAAGCCGAAACCCGGATGCTTTTGTGGGCTTTTTCCTTCAGGGAACTGAGTGAGTCGCAAGGGAAAAAGCATTCTAGCATGCGCTGGCCAAAAATCATGCCTAATTTGTGTGGCGCGGGCCGTGCTCTGGGACAGAGTGCTTATGGGCGCGCCCTCTTTGTAAGGACTGAGCCATTGGCGCGGGGAAATATATTGTGTACCCGCGCTAATGGGAAAAAGGCATTTTCCAAGGTTAATCTTCAGAGGGTGTCTTCAGGGTTATTGAACTTCATACTTAGGAGGCCTCAATGCAAGTGTTTTCAAGTTATGTCACTAGTCACAGGTCCGTAAATGTGTCCTCCAATGTGTGACAGTGGGGGTGCGACAAGGACGGTGACCGACGGTGACAAATTACTGCGTAACACTTCTTGTTGAGCATACCCTTTACAAACAAGTCTGGCCTTGTTCCTAATGACTTCTCCATTTTCATTCAGCCTGTTCTTGAATATCCATTTAGTTCTTATAATATTTTTATCATGAGGTCTCGGAACTAATTCCCAAGCATCATTTTTTTCAATTTTCTCAAGTTCTTCATCCATGGCCTTGACATTCATATTTACATGTTTCATTTAAATTTTGAGGTTTGGTGGAGGATAGTAATTCTAGATAGCTTGAGGTTCCTATAATAGTTCTTCTTGTTTGTACACCAGCCTCCTTTTCTCCTCAAATTTGAGTTTCTGGATGATTTTTCTGAACATACCTGGATGGAATCTTTTCTTCTACCATTATATCTTCTTCTAGTGCTTCATTGGTTTCTTCTTCAATATCATTTTGGTTTTATGTGGGAAAGTAATCCCCATCTTCCTCATTGTCATAAACTTCTATTGAGTTTATCTGTTTTGGATTTCTGTATGCTTCATCAACTACAACATCAATGCTTTCAACAATTTTTCCAAGTCTTTTATTATAACATTTATATCCTTTACTTCTGGAAGAATAACCAAGAAGAATCCCTTCATCTTCTCTAGGTTCAAATTTGCCAAGATTTTCATCAGTCCTTTTGATAAAATATTTGCTTCCAAAAACTTTAAAATATTTTACAGTAGGAGTCTTACCATACTAAAGTTCATGTGGAGTTTGAGTGCTATTTACTTGAACATTTTGTTTGAATAGTCATGGCACCAAATGTAGCTTCACCCCAGAAGGTTGTAGGAGTTCCAAATTCATATACCATAGCTCGAGCCATTTGTTGAATTGTTTTTTTTATCTTTTCTACGACACCATTTTGCGAGGATTTCTTGCAGTGGAGAATTGCCTTTTTATTCCATGTTTCTCACAAAAGTCAAAGAATTCATCTGATATAAATTCCCCTCCTCAATCAGATCTAAGGCATTTGATTTTTTGATCTGATTCATTTTCAACCAAAGCTTTGAAGACTTGGAACTTTTAAAATGCTTCATCTTTATGCTTTATAAGAGCTATCCAACACATTCTAGAAAAATAGTCAATGAAAAAATAAATTATTCCTCTCCACGAGTGACCTTTTCCTTGCTGGTCCACATAAATAAGTATGGATAAGTTCAAGAGGCTTACTAGCTAAACCTTCTCTTTCCATGAAGTGAAATCTGGTTTGCTTACCGATTTGACATAGTTTGCATATTGCATTTTCTGGGATGTTGATATCTGGATGATCACAAAGAGCCTTGAGTCTGCATGCTTTTCTTATTTGAGAAAAGATTAGATGTCCCAATCTTCTATGCCACGACTAGTTTTCCTTGCTTAGATAACACTATTGTTGTCCTCCTTTGAGTATGCATAAGTTGTTTAGAGTTCTTGTACCTTTGATCACAGTCTCTCATGTATCAAGCTCATGAAAAACACATCTGTTTGATCGAAGCACCACTTCATTTCCTTGATCACACATTTCACTGACACTTAATAGGTTATGCTTCAAACCATCTACATATATAACATTTTCAGCTTTAACCTTTTCTTTTAAGAAAACAGAACCTTTACCTTTTGTGACAACTCGAGCGTCATTTCCAAATGAGACATTCTTTTGGTTTTCTAAGGTATTATATGAGTGAAGTTTCTCTCTGTCACCTATCATATGCTTGGAGCATCCACTATCAATATACCATTGATTTTCTTCTCCTTCTGCATACAAAGCTATATCACATCTTTCTGTTTGAGATTCCTTCTTTCTCCATATCTTGGAATTTAATTGCATTTTCTCCTTTTGAGTCATTTCCCGAAATTTTCTCTTGCATTTAGATTCTTCATGACCAAAGTTGTTACAAATTGAGAATTCTATTTCATTTTCAAGAGGAGAAAAGTTATTATAGGAGCTTCTCTTGATCCCTTTTACATTCCTTTGATTTCATGCTTCTCTAGTCATGATGGTTTTGTAAGAAACGCATTGAAAAACTTTGTTCCCAAAATTATGACATGAAAAACATTGTCCATTAAGGAATTTTCCACAACTATCGAATCTATTTACCTATTGATTGTAGTTTCTATTGATATTCATCTTTGGAGAAAATTGAGTATGATTTGCCTGAGGTTGGTTGTGGCTTCTTTTGATATTCATCCTTGGATAAAATTGATTATGATTTACATGGTGATCAGCTTTATGCCTTTGCTGACAATTGTCATACTGTTTACTGGTCTTTGTTGCATCAAGATAGTTTTGGTGGAGGCTGATGACTTCTATGATTGAGACGACTCATCAGTATATCTAAGACTTGCCTTTATCATAGGAGAATGTTTAACTTTGATAATTTCATTTAAGGTTTCTGATCCTTTACCAAATCTAAGATTGAGATATTTTGTTTTCTCAAGATCTTTTCCTAGATCCATGATTTCACATTCTAGTTTTTCATTGTGTTTTTCTTTTCTAGAAAGTTGGTATGCCAAAGTATCTATAATCATATTCTTTTCTTATAAACATATTTTGAGTTTATAGGTTTCTTAATGAAATTTTTCGTCTTCTAAAGCATCCTAAAAATAATCATTATCATAAGCCATGAAAAGTCTATAATCATCATTATTAGATAAACCATCACTATCCTCTTCTAAACCATCCCAAAAATTATCACTATCGTAAGCCATGAGAAGTTTGTAAGCTTGACTAGTTTCATCTTCATCACTATTAGATAAAGAATCACTATCTTCATGAGTATAGTAACTCCTCCTATTCACAACTTGTTTCCTATTCCATTTTTAATATTCATTTCCTTTTTCATATTTATCTTTATAAGGACATCTGGCAGCATAATGACCGACTCTACCACAAGAAAGCAATTGAAAGGTAGCTTACCTCTGAACCTTCTAGAACCCCGTTGAAGCTTCTTAACAAAATTTACCTCATCTTCTTCATTTGAAACGTGTCCTAATTCATTGTGTTCTTCCTTTTCTTTTCCTTTTGCTGAAGCTTTAAATACGGCTTCTCTCATATCTGATGGACCTCCTTTTCCCATCTCAAAAGGAGTTAGGATTATGTGAAGCTATGTCATAGTGATATTCTGTGAATCCTGTTTTTCTTCTATGGAAAACACCTTTGATTCAAATTTAGTAGACAAGGATCTCAAAATTTTCTCAACTAAGGTAACCTTCTTTATTTCTTCACCCAGATTCTTCATACAATTAACAACCTCATCTATATCTAAGAAGTAACTAGCTATATTCCCATCACTATGCATCTTAAGAGTTTCATATTGAATTCTGAGAGTTTGAAGCTTAGCATGTTTTACATGAGAGTCTCCTTCGAGCTCTAAACGGTTTTGTCCGATATCACTTTGGCTGATTTGAGCTGCATCACTTTGACAAACTCTGATTGTGACAAACATCCCAATAAAGTATTAACAACTTTGGCATTTGTTTCATATTTCTTTTTACCTGTCGTGTCTGTAGGAATTGTTCTTGGAAATTTATATCCTACTTCCACAATTTCTGAGACATCTGTTCCAAGATATTGTAGATAAGTTGTGTTTCTTAGTTTCCAATAAACAAAGTTGCTCCCATTGAAGATTGGCAGTTTGATGGATCCCATGCTTTCATGATTATTCATCTTGATGGATCTTCCTTCAAGCATTCAAGCCTCTTCTGAACGACCTGATCTGATACCAATTCTTGTAAATAATACTGAGCAGGGGGGTGAATTAGTATTATCATATTAATAATTTTATTTCTCAAACATATTTATATACACTACTTCAATGAAGCGAACTAGCGTGTACACAAAATTGTGATTAGAGAAACCAACGTATATCCAAAGAAATTGTGATTTAGACAATTTATCTTGTGTTGATCTTAAAACAATACATCGGTAACTTATTAGACAATGCAGTAAAAGCAGAACAAAGAATCACACATAACCAACACACATGAACACCAAGATTTAAGGTGGAAACCTAATGTCGGTGAAAACCACCTGTTGTTGTCATCTTTGTCTTCTTTTTATAATAAGAAAATATGTTTAAAATTTTGTACTGGTGCAACCTCATACCAATATGATGGCTTCTACTTGGAGGAGGTTACAACCTTCTCTCATTCCCTAGTTGCTACTAGAAGGGGGCTACAACCCCCTAGCTCTTGTACTAGCCAATATATTTACTAATACGTAGGTGTCAACCTACAGAAAACTCCACTCTTCCACTAAAAACCATGTTTCATGAATTTTCAGACTGGATGCTCCTGGCACATATCAAACATATGAAGATCTTAACTCATTAATAACCCATCAGAAATTTAGAAGCTTGATCTTCATCAACCAACATGAAGTTAATCTAAAACAATCAGATCATTGTCATCAGAACACTGTGTTGAACCCAAAAACCTGCATCAACATTCAGAACCAATTGCAACCTCAAAAATTCATGCGTCAGACTGTTTACACTACTTGGCTGAACCCAGACTGTGTGTATACACTACTTCCGTTAATCAAGCCTGTGTATACCTCCAAAGCTACAACAAACATAAACTTTTGAATCAAGTCTGTACCAACCAGCAATATACTAAACATCTACTGTCAAATTATAGAGATTTACATAGGAAACAACAGAGATCACTTCTTCACACTTATAGAATCCATCTATCAAATATCAAACTACTTATTCATTCAGTTTACATTCAAATCTAAGAAGACTTCAATGACTAACAACAGTAAAACAGCGTCACTCGTAGATCATTCATCCTTGAACATCAAGCTTTCCTTTTGCATATTCTACTTGGAAGAGCCAAACCAGCGTGTATACACACCTTCACCAAAGCAAGCCAATGTACAGATATGCAAATACTTACTTCATAACTTTGCTGCACCTCCAGACTTCAAACATACCTATATTAGAACATTTATAGTGTAAATCACGTGTTAGCATTCACATATAGACTATCCATGATCAAACCATATAATAATAATTCATTTTAGGTCTCATGATCCTGATCCATCATTAGATCTCATCCCCATCAACCGCTAAGGTTCATCCTTAGTTCATATCAAGTAAAGCACCATAAACCCATAACATGCATATTTTATTTTGATCTCACTTTTCATAAGATATTCATTACTTGCACCCTTCACCTAACGATATTTTCCTCCTTATATAGTTTTAGGCCTTTCTCAATACCTTGGACTAAAAACACTTATGACCAATACCTTGGACCAAATACCTCGGATCAATACCTCGGACCAAATACCTTGGGTCATATACCTTGGACCAAAACTTTGATTTTCCATCCTATACGTGCTTTTCCTTCTGTGAAAGTGTGTGTATATGTATATGTACATTTTGTTCTTTGGACCGATGTGTATATGTTGTTTTGACTAAGTGGACCTGTGTATACTTCTTAAATTGCTTTACATCAAACTTTTCCTTTAACTTCCTTATTATGATCAGTGGACCTTAGTTTCATCTTCCTGTTCTTTTGTACCATTCCCTGTTACCTCTGAATAGACCTGTTACGCTGTAATTTTCCATATTACTTCTAAAATGATTTCTTTGAACTGCCCTGCATTCTGTCACATCTATAAATACAACTGACATACATTCTGTTACATCTGATATCTCTCCTATAGATTCATCTAGTTACGTAGATTCATCTCACCACCATATACAAGTGAGTTGTTCTGCTACAAGTGGGTTTCCATCAAGTACAACACATACATCATAATGCCAACACTATCACCCAAGGGTTGCTACAATGCACAAATATTCTATGTGTGTTCTACCTCTTATTCCTCTTGGCTATTTTTACTCGAATATGTAACAGATGCACTCAAAAGAATGGAATCCCATTTCCTCCTAGTGGTTTGATTATAACACAACTCGATAGCCTACTAGTGGCTATGTTTTGTTACGTCAACTCTTAACTGGAGATATAATATAGAATCTTCTAGAGTCCTCTATATAATAATAACGTGGCTTAACAACTTTCCATGAACAATGGGGGCTAACATGACACCTTCTCGAATTATGGTTGTGACAACAAGAAGACCAACTTCTAAGTCACGTAACTTTTGCATACACACTCTAATTGACACAATTCTTGCACAATTGGAAAGGTCTTTGTGTGTGGAATGGCATGAAAATGTGCATTGTTGAAGTGACATAGTTTTACCTCCATAAAACATTGTTTGATGCATCAAAACACTTCTAAAAAGTTTTATATCATGTTTTACCAAAATAGATCTTGCTAGTAAAAACAATCCCATGATCTAATTCCTCCCTTTTTCTACTTTGAAAACTTTGAGATAGAGGGCAAACAATACAATATTACTTTGAAAATATTATTAAATTGTAATAAATAAATTAAGGATTGTGAATTAATCTATTCAAACATTTGAAAAAAAATAAAAGCACTTACAGAGTATAAAATCACAATAAAGAGACTTATAACGTATTTATTGTCTCCAAAATTTAAAAATAGCCTTCAAAATATTAAAATAAAACTACCTTGCAGTATGGCTATGAGTTTATGATATAGCCTTACCTTTTTACATTTTAACGGAGAGACTATATCATTATCATTATACCAATTAAATACAAATGTATGTTAATCATCATCATAATCCAAAGAATGCTCTAACACGGTCAGATTTCTAAGGGAAATGCTCTTTAAAACTCCATTGGATTTGCGAAGATACTGTATATTTATTAAACCTCCTGCGGTATTACATATGATGAGATTGAGCACTATGACCTTCGACAAAAGGTGTAACGCCTTCTAGTTTGTGCGACGGGCAGGCGCCGAGCGACTAGGCACGCACACACGATGGGCGTACGACGGTGCGACGGGCAGGTGCGACCAACCGAGGTGCGACGGGAGTGCGGAAGAAATGTGACGATATATGCGACGATAGAAGGAGCAATTGCGACACTTAGCAAATGAGCGTGGAGTGAAGAGGACTTATACCCAATGGAGTGTGGGCGTTCATGTGGGTTGGTCGACGAGTTTCATGGGCATTGTTAACATAGAAAATTTTAGGGGCGAATGTTCACCCTTTGGCGAAATTAAGGGGTTTTAAATTTTTAGTGGGTGAATATTTTGTATCGTAGTACACTTTTACAAATCACCTCAAATAGCCCACCTTATTTTAAGGGAGAGGGTAAAAAAGGTAAATTTAGCCCTTGAAATTAGGAGTTACAACCTTCCATTAGCCCATTTTCAAGAATAGGTTTTATTTAAGTGAATCCATGCACCCATTTTCAAGAATAGGTTTTATTTAAGTGAATCTTATGGGCCAGCTACCATATTTATAGAAGAGGTATGGTAAATTAATAAAGATATAAATAAATGAGAAGTATGGTAAATAAATAATTTTTTTTTTTTATATTTACTCCATAAGTCACCTTATATACATGCAAGGGTGTAAACAAATAAAAATATAAGTAAACTGGAGGTATGGTAAATAAATAAAAGTCTTTTTATACTTACTCAACAGGTATGGTAAATAAATAAAAATATAAATAAACTAGATGTATGGTAAATAAATAAAACCTCTTTTTATTTTTAGTCCATAACCCTCGTTCTATTTATGAATGCTCAAGAAAGAGATTTTATTTAAGTGAATCCTATGCGCCAAATACCATATTTGTAAAAGAGGTATGGTAAATTAATAAAAATATAAATAAACAAGAGGTATAGTAAACAAATAAAACAATTTTTTTATATTTACTCCATGAGTCACCTTATATTTACGAACACTCAAAAAATGTGTTATATTTAGGTGAAACCTATGGGAAAAATACTATGGGACAAATACCATGGACTGGATTGTTATTAATACCATGCAAAAAACATTATTAACCCTAATATTAGTATTAATAAAAATAAAAATGGCAGATGGTATTGACCCATGGTATTCACCAAAATGGCACGTGGTATTGACCCATGGTATTCACCTAGAATGTAGCCTATTTAAATGGGGGAATTAAACCAACATAGATCCATCTTTACTCTAGATCTAAGAACCCCCGAGAGGTATCAAATATCGTGATATGGAAACTAGCAGTGAAAAAATATTTGATCCCTCTTGGGGCTTGGTGGATCAAGAGTAAAAATGGATGCTGTAATTTAATGTATGTTAAACATTTTAGCTTGGTTAAAATAAAAAATAAAATAAAAATCAACTATTAATTTTATTAATTTTTATAAATTACTAATAGTAATTTTTAAGCTCCAGGTTTATGATAACCAATGGTATTGACCCATGGTAATACCAAGATCTTACAAGATTTTATATTTGAGTAAAATATTCATCATGCCTGGTGAGAGATTCGCTGAAAAATTATATATACATATTATATTATTGATAAAATCACCTTCCATTTTTCCTATATACCATGGAGATTCGCCCATTTATTATACATATAAATTTGGGGGGGTTCTTAAAATTTTCCCTGGTGCCAAGTCGATGGACTGAGCTCTTACGTATGATCGTACATGCGGTGACTTGCTATCACCAACACCATTAGTCTAGGGTGTTTTTCTACATTTTTGAGTTTTTGGGTCATATGACTGATTTTGTCCTAGACACAGAACATTTTGTAAAAGCCATAAACAGTTATATATATTTTTAATTTTCGGAGTTTTATTTCAGTTAAGTTATGTGATCCTGATGCAAATGTTAATTGAAATGATTTTTCCTTTATAAATGCTACAAATGTCTATCTAACACATAGTTTGCTGATGAATTAGTCAATGTGTTTAAGTTTCTGGAAATGTGTTGATATTGAATAGAATCAAACTACTTTTCCAAAATCCTGACCCTTAGGAACATATAATAGATAGCTGGATTCTGAATGGAATAGATGCCAGTAAGTTGTAGGATGATGAGTTGTGAATCTAGCCTGACAACAAGTCGGGGTATGCCACGTGCGATGGCATCAGAGAGAAGCTCCATTGACGCACTGTACTTAGCGATGTTGTTCGTTGATCAACCAATACATATCCCTCTGAAACTCACTAACTCACCGCTTGGATCAAAAATGGCCCAGGCTGCGGAAGATAGATTCCACATACTATGACTAGCTCCGTCAGCGTATCCAACGAATGATTCCAACTGGTCCGATATATGTAAAAAATGCAAAGTGGATTACCTAACCAAAATGATAACTCTTGACGAAAACAAAAAAGCAACAAAAGCATATCTATAAAGAGATTACTACACTTAATCAAGCATACTAATGCTTAAGATACAACCCATTTCAAGGTTGTGACAGTGGAATCCCATCGTAATCTACTAGCTCTTAGGCTCCTTTTGCTAATACTCATTTAACAATGTAGGGGCCCATCCACAACGGTTCGAACTTACGTGCTCCCAATTTATCAGAGTCCTGATCGTATAACAAGACCAGGTCACCTTCTAAGAAGACATAGGGTTTGACATTTTTGTCAAATTGTGCCTTGACTCGTTTCTTATGAGGTTCATTAGCCAAAGCGGCATCATGACGGGTTTCATCCAATTGGATTAGTTCCAAGAAACGAGCCTCTTCCTCCGATGTTTTGGGGAGTAGATCGACTACAAGCATGAGAGATGAAATTTCACACTGAAATGGTAAGACCGCTTCCATGCCATACACTAACTAAAAGGGTGTAAATCCAGTCACATTTTTCACCGATGTCCTATATGCCCAAAAACCTGAGTATAGGATTAAGTGCCAATTCTGTTTGTGGACTCCAATCATCCTTTGCAACATGCGCTTCAAGACTTTGTTGATGGCCTCAACTTGTCCATTTTCTTGTGGATAATATGGAGTAGAACTATCATGGGACAGTCCTAATTTGGCAGCCAATTCAACCATCATGTGATTGTGAAAATGTGATCCATGATCTGAGACTATAGCTTGTGGAACACCAAATCTAAAGACTACATGATTGAAAAAGAAAAGAGCAGTCGTTTTGCCACTGTTGTTTAATGTAGGCATCGCCTCGGCCCATTTTGTAAAATAGTCGACTATGAATATGATATACCCATGCCCCCCAACCTAGGTGGGGTTACATGTCATGAAATCTATGCCCCATTTGGTGAATGGCCCAACAACAACTACTAGATGCAACGGTGCGGGTGGTAGTCTTGTTTTGTGGTCAAAGATTTGACAAGCATGGCAACTTCTGACTGTGATTATACAATCTTTGAATATAGTAGGCCATAAGTAACCTACTCGTAAGATATTTTGTGCCTTAGTGTAACCAGATTGATGCCCCTAACACGCACCTGAATGACAATCATTCAGGACTTTTTTGGCCTCATGCGTGAGGCACCTTCACAGAACTGTATCAACACCACGACAGTAAAGTGTATCACCGACGATCATTTAGTATTTGGCTTGGTATCGAGTATGCCATTGTTTAGAGCGAGAGGTGTTAGGCCTAAAGGTTTGGGTTTGGAGATAGATCAGTATATCTCCATACCACGGATCGCTTGACGATATCAGAAACAGAGATTCATCCATGATTGATGCTTTAGATTTTGAATCATTAGACGATGATGGGAGGTCGCATAGTAACTCCGTGAAAACTAGAGATTTCTTTGATTTGGATTTTGTGAATTCCATATCAAACTCTTGCAAAATGGCTATCCATTTTGAATATTTTCCCCCTATTGATGTGACAGAAATGTAAGTCATAAGGTTGCAATTTGACAAAATGGTAGTTTTGCGAAAGAGGATATAGTGTCGAAATTTCTGTACTACTTGAATAGCTGCTAGAGCCAGCTTTTCAACATAGGAGTACTTGCTTTTCGTATCATTTAAGTTTTGACTTAAATAATAGACATGATGTTCAATTCCATTGTCTTCTTGTACTAAAACCATTGTGATGGTTGTATCTGCTACGGCTAGATACAGGTTAAAGTATTTTTTATAGTCAGGAGCATACATTAATGATGCTTTTATTAGGGAATCCTTTAAAGCATCAAAGGAAGCTTGTGCAACCTGATCCCAGCTGAAGGGCGCTTATTTTTTCAAAAGACGTGTATAACCTTTAGCAAGTTCGGCATAATTTGGAATGAACCTCCTTAGAAAGTTTGCTTTCCCTTGGAGTTTTTGATCTAAAGCAAATTTGAAGGTGGAGGCATGTCGATGATTGCCTGAAACTTACATGGGTCGAGTTGAATCCCATCCTTAGAAACTACGAAACCATGTAAAAGACCAGAATTGACACAAAACACACACTTGTGTGGATTGAGTCGTATCTTGTAGTGTCGGTAATGTAGAAATATAGCTCTCAAATGCTGCAGATGATCAGTCCGCTTTCATGAATGAGCCGGTAGATCGTCGAGATATGGTTGAACAATGTGTTTGATGTCATGGAAGGCATAGTTCATTGCCCTCTGAAAATTTTCCCCTGTGCTCTTTAAACCAAAAGCTAGTTTACGGTACGTGAATGTGCCCCACGAACATATAAATGTAGTCTTCGAATGGTCCTATGGGAAGATGTTTATTTGATTGTATCCAGAAAATCCATCCATGAATGAAAAGATTTTGCATCCGGTGCATTCATCAATTATTTGGTTGATGAAGGGTGTAGGGTAGTTTTCCTTCAGACAATCTTGATTTACATCCCTATAATTAATGCACACTCTAATTGTTCGTTGCTTTTTCATGACATGAACAATATTTAATACCCAATTAGTTAGAGGAACAGGGTAAATGAAATCAGCATGTAAAAGTTTTTCAACTTCTGCCTTAATGGCAACTGCTTTCTTCGGGTGAACCTGTCGAAGCCACTGTCGTACTGGTTTGACATATGGATACATCTTGATTTCATGTTCAACAATGCTCAAGTCAATGCCTGGCATTTCTTCATATGACCATGCAAAGACATCTCTGAATTCGCGAAAGAGAGCGGAGTATATTTCCAGTTCTGAAGAAGAACAAGATTTGCCAACATGAATATTCTCTACAACATTGGGTTTGGTTGGGATATTTATGGCAATAGTTTCTTCAATATTGGACAGATTTCACTCGGAATCCACCGTATTTATAGTATTTGCTAGAAAATAAAAAATTGAAGGATGACTAAGGTCACTGGAATAATCTTTGTTGTTATCTTGAAGATGGGAATGATGGTGGTAATCTTCCCATGGTGCCTCTCCTATCATCATTTACTGAATGATTCCTTCGTTTGTAGAATGTATACGTGACCAAGGATTTGAAGAGGTGCCATATTCTACAGACCTATCTATCCAAACACTTGATAAGTGTTGATTTGGGTTTTCCGCCCAGGCCAAGAAAATCGATTGCTACAAAATTTCTATGGGGCTCGGAGGAAATACTTGGCGATGGTCCATGTTAACAAAATGTTCAGAAACCTTCTTAATCTTTGCTAATGTAGAAGATACCATACTACAGGTTTCCACCGTGGCCACTTCCGCCAGATTATTCAGAGGCGAGAGGGTAAAAGTACCCATTAAGGTAGGGTCTTTTAGGAGGCCTACTCTGACATTTTGAAGCGATTGAGATCTTCCATGGATCATTGGAATGCTTCCCATAGCTTGTGAACTGTTGGGGAGAAAGGTTATTTGGTCAACAATTGTAATTCCTCCTTGGAAGGGAAATGCAATCTTTTTGAAATATGTTGACACAACAGCAGCCATAACATAAATCTAGGGCCTTCCCAGTAGGGTATTGTAATTGAGGTTTCCATCGATAACTTCGATTTCTATTTCTACTGTCTTTCCCCCCAGTTCAACTTGCACATTACTTAATATCCCATACGGTGTGTATGTTCTTCCATCGAATGCTTTAAATGTCATTTATGATTACAACAAGGGTGGTGAGCCTAAAGTTTTCCAGCAACTCATTGACATAATACAGGTAGATGCCCCCTCATCAATGATTGTTCTATGAACAATTTTGTTGAGGGTTTTTACCTGTATAAGGAAAGTGAGCTGTGTTGGTAACTAAGGTTCATATCCTTTGTGGTTTAGTGCCACAAGATTGGAATCCATTGGGTCAATCCCACCTATTGCTGATAATAAAGCTTGCTTTTGGGAGGGGAAATTCTACAGTACTTCAAGTGTTGACATAGCAGATGGCGATTGAGCCAGATCCTCTACTATATTATAATTCTGTGCTTCTCAAGCATGAGGATTAAATGTCGATTTATGTACTACTCCCTTTGGTGGCTTTATTGTTAGTTCAAGAATGATGGGTGGCACAACTTCTCACGAAGTTGTTGTTGAACTACTAGGTTTATCTATAGCCTTGTTGTTGTTCAACATCTGTGGATTCCCGTAATCTTTATTCCTCATTGATATCAAAGCATCGTTTTGTTGTTTCGAAATGGACAACATAAGCACTTGGGATGGGAAGCATTATTGATAGCAACCAGATTGGTTTCTGGGTTTGGAAATGGATCAGTCAATACCGCCAAGGTCCTTGAAGTCTTCAAGAACTTCATGACCTTAGCTTGATGTGGACAATTTTTTGTATAATGGTCCTCATTACATATGAAGCATGGCTGATTAGGTTTCTTTCGCCCAGTAGGGTTTCCAGAAGATTTCTCAGGAGTTTAATCTTCTTGTTTCTTCTTTTTGTTTTTCCCTTTCTTCTTGCCCTTTGGTTGCTTTGGTTCCTTGGCCTTGTCAGATGACACGACATTAACCTTTGAGGCAAGAAGTTTGTCATTTGCATTTTTACTAGAAACTACAAGGGCTTTACCATATGGAGCCTTTGCAGTTTGCATACTTGAGGTGCCAATCACGCCATCACTGGCATGAGTGTCCCTATTTTATTTAGGAGGAGGAGGAACAGAAAATTCTAGTCTAGGAATGTCAGGAATTTTGTCATAGAGCATGCCAGACTGAGTATAGATCAAGTCTAAATATTATGCACGAGCAATGACTTGCTCTTCAGTGACAAATCCTCCCTTGGCCACATCTTTTGTAATAAAAGGTAATAATGACTTAATAAACCACTCAGCTAGAAGATGATCAGGAACATATGTCTTTACCATTCGACAACGACATTGCCACTCATGAATATGATCAGATATGTGAGTGGCTATTGTCTGTTTAAAATTGGTAAGGAGCTCCGTTCTTGTTTCATACTTTATGGGTAACTGAAAGTGGGTTAAAAAAGTAGTGGCGAGGGTGCTGAAGTTGTCAAATGAAGCTCTAGGAAATTCAATGTACCATTTCGCTGCTGGACCAGTTAGCATTTGCTAAAAAAGGCGAAGCCTAATCAAATCATCATTGAGGGTGTTGGATGAACACCTTAAATGAAAGGTCATTACGTGATTTGATGGATTTTCACCCAGATTTCCATTGAACTTAGGAATATCTGAGGGAAGTTTATGAGGAATCATTGGCCACCAAAGGGCATAAGCAATTGGATCATTCGTTAACCGGTTCAAATCTGGTAATTCTCAAGTTGCTACGAAAGGAAACTGTTGATTCAAGTTTGGTGAAGCATACCCAGGATAAGATGGGATTACCTGAGCAGTAGATCTTTGCATACCAACATAATGTATCTGATGCTGATAACTTTGATAAGGTTGATGGACATAACCATTATAATATGATTGTTGGTAACCGTTTTGAAAATACGGTTGCCCATTACCTGCAAAGCTTTGTTGCTTAGGTCCTTGGTAAGCTTGCTGGAAATGTGGTTGTTGATATTGTACGAGCCATGGTTATTGGACCATTTGCTATTGCCCAATACTGGATGATTGACCAAGATGCAGAGTGATAACACCTGATTGAGCTTGAGTCATTTTGATTAAGGAAGCACTAATCTGAGATCGTGACGGAGTTGTAGAGACAAGAGGTTGTTGTACTGCAACCTGAGTAATTTGAGGTTGACATACAACAGGCTGTGCTTGTACTTGCGACACAATCACAATAGCAGGTGTAGTGGTAATATTTGACATAGGTTGGGTTGGTTGCATTGAATATACAACCCTTGGTTTTTGAGGTAGTATTGGTATCCAACCACTGGATTTAATTCTAGTTTGTCTTGAAATTTGTTGTGAGCTCTCATATGGTTGTTCTCTAGAAGGGAACAATGAAAAAGCATATTGCCCTCCGTATGGTGGTAATCCAAGTTGATATTGGTATGCATGATCAATTTGTTGAGCTTCAACATAAGAAATTCCAGATAGGGTCCCGGAAGAACCAATGGGAACAGACCATGTCGTCAAAACAGTCCCTAGGTGGACTCCATCTAGTGATTCATAACTAGTTGGTACAGATGGTATACTAGCAAACATCGTAGGAGTGGTAGCAAGAAGTTCTACTGTGGTTGTATTAGATGACATAGTCCTAGATGTTGATGGTTGTTCAGACATATTTAGTCTATCCAAAATATTTCCTAGCGATTCGACAGGAACTTGCGAAGAGGGATGATTGAAAGAACTAAATTTAAGAATAGAAGGATATAACTGGATACCAGCTCCAAAATGCAATGGATTACTGGATGGAAGATCCTCTACAACTAATTCTATAGTAGTTAGTCCAGGTGGAAGAGGTAGACCATCTGGTTCGTAAAATATTTCTGGTGCAGAAGAAGGTATAGTTTCTGCAGCAACAAATACTGGAGGGGTGACACCTTCTGAATTCTGGAACTTAAATCCCAGGTGTTTAGGTGAGTGAACTTCAGTTTCTAGATCAGCTCTAGATGGAGCTGCTTCAAGTATAGAGTCATCTACCATTACACTAGGATTAGTTGTAATGTCCTCTTGTAACCGCGAAACTTCTTCTATAAAGGCAGATGTACCAGAAATGATCAGAGTAACTACAGTCTCTAATGATGTTGAAACAAAAGTTTCAAATAAACTAGGAGAGGTGGACTCAGTTAAATGAGACAGTTTCGCCTAGAATGGTTTCATTTCTGGAGTCAAAGACAGTTGACTCGCTAGCCTCTATGAACGATGGGGTTTTGATTAACTTTCTTCCGCGATTGCGGATTACTTGATCAACTCAAAATTAAAAAGGGGAAAATGTTATTCTGAATTAAATGAATTTTATGATGCTTTGACACAACTTTGCTTTTTCAATTTTTAAGAGTCGAGAAAAAGCTAAAGATGACTCTAGTCACCTTCGATTTTTAATGAGCCTGAAGTGAAGAGTGCTCAAATGGACCTTTTCTTTTAAGGAGTCGAAAAGGAATGAAAGTGACTAATCTGGAAATCTAGATAGAGGGATTACCAAACCAATCGAAAAACTGCAATATACACATTGGTGGTAAATTAAAGAGAAATTACCAAGGACTTTACGTACGGTAGTCAATCTTCCTGAATGATGTGTTCAGTGCATTGCAATCGATAGGGTGGTAGACACCACTTTCTAAGGATAAAGGATATAAGCCTATTGTGGTCTCCCAATATATACTCGATGGGATGGGGAGAAAAAGTCTGTACTAGCACTTGTCGTATCAAAGAAGAGGAATCACCCAACCTTCGATGAAAACGATAGTTACTAGGTTTTACAATGATGGAATACGTCTCTAGCCTAGACTTCTAGATGTTGTGCGTTAGGTTCCAAAGAATTTTTATGTTCATTGAGGTTTATTTTAGAGTTGATCATTTTTAGAAGTTTGTCTTTCAAGGTTCACCGCATGATGTAGATGTAAAATTCCTAAATATGCAATCTAAGATGATAAACAGTCATTTTTTTCTTTTAGCAATGAAAATCCTAGCTACTAAGGAAAGAAGAGTACGATTCTTTCAACAGAGAGCAGAGAGCACACACTAAATGCACTTTTCCTAAATCATTTTCCACATGTAGTCTAAATACAAATGCACATGCATGTATTTGTTTTTCCGCTTCCTTAATGTGAGAATGCCAAAAAGGAAAACTAAGTACAGATGTGAACTATTTTTCTTCAAAGCAACACTTCAACAATTTCTTTTCAAAATGAAAGGAAGACTAAAATGACACTTTCGATTTCGAATGGAAAACTGCTTTCGACACTTCAAATATTGACAATTCAAATCAAATACAATGACAAAAGTACAATCAACTATTTAGAAGAGGAATACTTTACGACACTCTTCTTCTTGACTCAAAACGACAGTTAGGACACTTTTGAATCAAAAGACGACAGTTCGATTAAGCTACTCTTGACAAAGGAGGACTGTAAATGATGAAAAATACATAAAATAAATTCACAATTCCTTATCAATGGAGGCTAAATAATGTAAAGGAATAAGTATTCAACAATGATATACTGATCATAAGTAGCAAAACTACTGAATAGAGCTGAAAACAAAGAAGAAAAAACCAAATTCCAAAGAAGGAAACAATATCATTCAGTCATCGCACCTGTCCTTAAGGGAAACAGGGATGTATCTCACTTGCAACACATGGGAGGTGTAATGAATCCAGGCTACCAGTTACAGACAGTGTGATGGACCAGGGAACAAAAATGAGCTTGGTTTTTGCTCAAAATTTGTAGCTAAGTTCAATGATTTAGGCTGAGCTATGATGGACAGTAAAAACAAAGTATAGGGGTATGATCTTATGAGGTTATTGAGCTACCACCAGGGCACTTAGGATGTTTGCAAGTAATATGTTCAGTTCATAAACCAACCCGGAGATTGACTAAAGCAGCGTTGATCTACTTTGCAGTTGCATAGAAAAAGTAGTTCGAAGGCTAGCTGGCCTAACTTCAGGCTCCGTTTGTAGTTTATAAAGCAAACAACAGTAAAAAACAGACAAACTAATCGCTCCCCAGTGGAGTCGCCATTTTGTTTCTAGGAAAACTAGTGTCTTTTCGATCTGCTAGTCCCACTAAGACGGGTAGCTATCTTAGAAACAAACAATTCAAAGTGCTTCAAGATTTCCTTCATGTATGATAGATAAGAGAAAAGCAGAGAGCACCAACCTATATCTTCCACTTGGCTCCTTGATTGTTTCCTCTCTCCCTTGATAGAGCTTGCCACTCTTCTCCTACCTGTCTTGCTTTAGAGAATATCTATAGAAGCAAAGCAAAAACACACCATCAAAGCATACAGATCTATGATATCATAAACAATGCAGAATCAGAAATACATTAATGATACAATTGCATCCAGGATTAACAAGATTTACAAATACACAATTATTTGGAGGAAAACTCAAAGAAATTTATTCATAGTAGAAGTAGAAGAGAGGATTACAACCCAGCCATTTGATCTAGCATCATCTTTCCAGCATGAAAGCCCTCTTCACCTCATCAAAAGTAGGATCACCCAACAATACAATGTCTATTCTCAGAGAGAAACCAACAATACTTCCTTACAAATTACAAAATTCCAGCCTCTAGATCTCTCAGATGAGGGATCCATTTATAGATATTTGTAGAGGGGTGAGTCAGCTTCTGGGTTTTTGATTAGTGTCATTTCACTGATAGTTCTTGGTTCCACTTGGAGATTTCATGATCTTTTACTCATCCCTGGGCAAATTCAGAGAGGCAAGTGTCATAGGAGAAGTTTCTAGAAGATTCTCTGGGCTTCCACATAGAAAATTGTCTCTACCATTTGTATACTCTTGCCCATCACACCCCACAGAAGGCTCTTTCAGTATACGTCATACCCAACTAGTGTAGCAACCAGTATGCATCACACCCTAAGCATGGAGCAGTCCGTATGGTCTAATTTTGGCTAGTTCTGAGTGGTTTTTCAGGTGGAACTTCTGGGAAATGATGTAATCAGTTGACCATGATCCTTTAGGTTGTGAAACAACACTTCTAGGGGTTTAAGAGCCCTTGGTTTATCGACATATGTGATTGGGGTTGCAGTGCCCAAAAGTGTCTATAATAGCATGGTCACACATCAAATAGATGAAATTAATATAATATGTCCTCATGTGAAATATGAGGTGGTTGAAAAAAATGGAGGAACTCTGATTGGAAGTTCTTGGAAAGGAAATGTGTGAATAAAGAAAGGAAGAGATTATGAAATATGAAAGTATGGAAGAGGCGATCAACATCCAAGACTGAAATATTTGACTATGATATGTCCATGAAAAATATGAAGGCCCTGAAGTTTGAAAAAGAAAGAGACCCTTGATAATATATATCTTTTGGATATGTGTCAATATGTATGCAAGATATTGATGCTCATAAGAAGATGTCATGATGAAAGACCATCACAAAGGTAACTTTTTATTTAATGTTCATTTCTTAATTTTGAATAATATCTGAATGGGCTTATGCAAGATTGCGAAGGGAAGAGTTGTGGATGTCTTCCACAAATGATGCCCATGTAGGAGGATGAAAAATCCTTAAGGGAACATGCCATGAAGAAGACAAGATGATAGGAATGAAGACCTGATATGGACTAATGGATCACTTTCCAATGAAGAAGTTCCATAACATGAAGACTCCTAAATAAATAAAATAATTTCATGACATCGTAAGGAGGAGTTCTTCAAGAAGTTGGTTGTCCCATCATCTCAACCTAAAGAGATGTTGTAGGTCCCTAATTAATAGGGAGCTTGGAAACAAGTTTCTAACTTGGTCGAAACTTGGAAGAAAAACTCCTAAGCCAAGAGGGAGCTTAGTTACATTCGTTTTGCAGGAATGAGTACATTCCTTCATTGGAATAGGTACATCCTCCCTAATTAAAAGGGAGAGATAAACACTTCATTCTGGTCTTCACTTGGGAAGATATAAAGGAGGATAGGGTAAGCATCTGGCATCCAATAATCTTTGAGGATGTTTTAGGGCATCCAAGATAAGAGTAGTTGTAGAGGATCAATATTCTTTGAGGATTGGGAATCCAAGATAAGAATAGTCCTGGGGTAAAATACTCTAAGAGAACTCTGGTGGGGTATTTTCTGAGAGAGACAATGATAAAGGTGTCTATAAATCATTGGTCTCGCTAGCATTGTGCTCTGATCTTGTAGAGAGATAGATCATTTAGTTAAGGCCTTTCTATACGTTAATGTTGGATGATATTATTTTATACATATGGGTTACTAATCTAACTCTTCTTATAAGAATTCTTTAGATTAAGAATGTCCAAGTACCTTGTATGGATTATGAATACCTCCGTAGTTAAGAGGGAGTGCTGAAAAGTGTAATTAGGTTTGGTCTTCATAATGACATGTGTAATAATGATTTTATGTAATTGATGTAAAGAAGAAAAATAAAATTATTTTTGTAATCATTGAATCATGGGTTTCATGATCAAGGATTTTTATCTTTAGAAGCTCCCATTGTGGGCTATTAGGTTTGGTCACCAAGTCATAAAGTCTACTAAAGTCAATGTCAAGGATTGAAGACCCATTTGGGTATGTAATTCAATGTAAAGTAAAATTTGTTAACCCTCCAAGACCATGTCACAAGCTCTCCTTAAATTTGGCCTAAGGAGGATTATAGTAGGACATGTCAGCCTAAGCACCAGTTCAAGTCAACTTATTTTATGGGAAAAACACTATATAAAGGACAACCTGGTCTCCATTTGAGTACATAAAATTTAGACAAGCAATAAGAAGAGAAGGTGTGAGAAAACTAGGAGAATAAGTCTCACATCAAGTGAGGAGAAGAAATTCAAGGAGTCGAAGTATATTGATTTATTTTTGGGCCTATTTTGGTTGACTCCTCCTAAATGTGCAAAGAAGAGAAATTATGTTTGTTTCTCAAGGAATATGAGTTTTTACAATTTTTCTAAAGGATCAAATCAAAGAATAAAAATAAGTCTTTCATCAAGCTAAGTTAAAGGAGAAAGTCATACTGTCCAAAGCGAAGGAGTTTAGGGGATCAAATCGCCATCCATCTCTCACACATGTTGCAACTAGGGTTTCTGAAGAGGTCAAGGGTTGCAGGAAGCTGAAATATGAAGGATATTCAAGAAGGAGGGAGAAGCAAGCAGCTTGACTCAAGAAGGAAGAGATCAAACGAAGAAGCCTTGTGACCTGGAATTGGAGAGGTTAAATAGGTCAAGGGTCTTGGGCTTGGTATTCATTAATTGAAGTCTCTATAAGAAGAATTTTTTTTTGGGTTTTCCTCTCAAGTTGGAAAGGTTTTGGCCCTGGATGATCACCTATATTCTGTGTCTCTTATCTCTTTATTGTTTATGCTTTGGTAGTTGTTTTATGAAGAATAATACTATAATAATATAACTAAAGAGAAGATCCATATATAGAGAAGTAAAAAGGATTCACAAGAAGTTGTTATCAAAGAGAAATATCCTAATCCTAATGCCCTAGATTTTGTTATCACTCAGATTTTCCTTGAAGTTGTTAGAGGAAGCAAAGGGGTCCGAAGTAACCACAAACCAATGTTTTAAGTACAAAATCTAGCCAATCTGTACTCAGAGAGGGCTCTCTCTTTATGATTTAGCTTTGTTTATGGGATATTAGGCTAGTTATGAAAGCTTGGGGGGTTTTGATTTTGTTTGGTGGTGGAATTCAGGAGCATATGGATAGAACAAGGTATTTCAAGGCATTGGGCTATGTAGTCAATTGAAGATGGCTTAACTGGATGAGGTTGATTTAACAAAGGAGGGTTTCATAGGGAAAGATAGCTAAACAAAAGACAAATGATAGCTTAAAAGGGTGAAATGGTCTTGAAAAGGAGGAAGGGAAATTAAGAATCCTTCAACAAAGTTTAATATGAGGGAATGTGGGTGCTCATTAACAAAAAGCAATTAAGGATTATTTGTTAAATGGTCACAATGATAAACTATGAAAGCAGGGAGAAATCAAGAATTCCCTAACTATAATAGCTTGGAATAAAACATTAAGAAGGTAAATGATTTTAAAGACAAAATGCAGTAAATCTCTTTTTGAAATATAATTTTTCGTTTATCATTCATATATGAAACACATATGAATATTTAAACAAGAAAACTGTAAAAACATAAGATATAGACTACTTATTTGTTTCTCGTTTGACACAGGTATCCTGTAAAAGTCCTTTCCTTTATTACTTTGTCCAGCCAGCCATACAATAATTGTTCAACAACACTTCTATTCCAAAATAAAGTGTCTACAGAAATGGCTAATAATCCACCCTCAGTACTTCGAATAAGGAAGTACTTATACAAAATTTACATCAAAATATCTCCTAACTAAGACAGATATATTCTAGGAAAACTAAATATCTTTTACATGAATGTAGAGACAGATGGTCTCAAAAGTAGAAACTGAATGTGAATTGCTTGTTTGTTGTCCTTGTTTTTGTTGAAGGAGTTGGAGGCAGGTCCTATGAATATGCATCTTGCTATCTAGCTCGTAATTCTGTTCTAGATGATTGATTTTAGCTTTTCACTAATACTCTTTTAGCTGTGACTGATACTCTTTACCTGTTTTACCATCTTTCATCCTTTTTTACCAAAATTGACTATGGTAAATACTTCAATTTACTTCACTTTTTACCATGGTAAATAATAAGATGTTTGTCATGTTTGTCCACCAATCATCTCTCAGTATTCATGTCCTTGTCATTTTTTCTGAAGATTTCATCTCCTTCTGTGTATTTTACAAAATTTGGTTGCACTGGAAACAAGTGCCTCACTTCAAGCTCAATGTAAAAAAGATTTTGTATACTATCATAGAGAACTCTCCTTGTGGGCAATGCCTTGGCTGCAGATGAACTGACCTGACTATTAGCTTGCTGATATAATTTGTTGACATAATCATCCTAAAACATTAGCTTGTCATTGATGACTAAAGGACTTGGAAGTCCTTTACTTTGTAAGATGCCAAATTTCTCCATAAACTCATCTATGTCTTCCTGCATATTTTGACATTTGCGTTCCAGGCCTTGCATTAGACTCCTTTTGGTTAATACTTTCTTTATTTCAAGGATGGTAGCAGTCCTATCCTCAATTTTCAATTGTTCCAACTGATGCCTGTTTCTACTGTTTATAAAGTTTATTAATTTGATAGCTTCTTCAGGCTTCCCTCCTAGTTCTTCCTTGGTTTTTTCAATCTCTTGAAGAGCAACTTTCACTAAGTCAATTTGTTCAAAAATGATTTGAATTTATGACCAAATATCATTGATTGAATTAATGATATTGGTCCATAATATTTTTTTGATATCAGTCAAATGCTTTTCAAATGTAAGATATTTTTCCAGTGTTTTGATTTGTTGAGTCAAGCCTTTGTTTTTTCTCATCTCTTCGGCAAAATTGAATTTTGATATATTATATTTTCGTTCTAAAGTAATGAATTTCTCTTTTACTTTTTGCAGTTCAGTGACTTGGAGATTCATTTCCTACATGAACTTGATCAACTCTTCTGTGCTCTGATTTGAGGTTCCTGCCTGTGATGTACCTGTACTTGTTACTTCTAGAGTTGCAGTTGTTGCCAAAGGGACATTTGGTGCTAAAGAAGTTGCCAATGTAGAAGGGATTGTTGTAGGAACCACTGCCACTACATTTTGAGGCTGAGAGGTCGACTCACTCTACCTATTTTATAGCATTTTCTCTAATTCTTGCCCTGTCTCTTTTAGTTGCTCATTTAGCTTAAGGACCAAGTCCATAAGCTCTTCTTCATTTATCTTCTCAATCACTTCAGCAGTCTGTGGGTGAATGAGTGGTGGAAACTTCAATTGCTTTCTCAGTGGAGCTATATCATCATTATTTTTTCTTATTGGGCTCTCTATAGCCTTGATATCCTTTGAGTTATGGCCCAGCTCAATAATCAAATCCTCCAATGATTTGATTATGTTTTCGTTTGCCTGTGAGGAGGCCTTTTCTAGTTGCAATTGGGTAGTAGTGTTGTTCAGTGAATTTTGTAACCTGTGTGCCATCATCACCTCGCTTGTCACTGTAGAATAAACCATCTCCCCTATTTTGTTATGCATTTCTATCTGATTTATGGGGGGGATATCTTTAGCGAAGACCTCAAAATCAGTCTTGGGGTAGTCCGCGAATGACTTGGGTTGCTGTATTGTGGGCTTCAGAAAGCTCATATGCATTTTTCCTTCTTTGATGTCATAAGCTGACATCAATCTGGTTTGATTTGTAGGGGCCATCTTCAAATATTGAGTGTAGGCTTGACCCTTCAGCTGCTGATTCTTGGCGTTTATCTCCTTGAGTTTTCCTTTTATGTCTATGATCTTCTCAGATGAAGATCCGAAAGATGAAACATCGGCACTCTGTTGTCTTTTAAGCTCTTGTCTTTGTGAAGTGGAACATGTCCCACCTGTTGGGAATGTATGTAGACTGTCTCCACCTTCTTTCCTCAAACTCCTTGTTGTTTCCTCAAAGAATTCTTCCCCTGAATATGGATTTAGCCTATGCCTCTTAGCACCAAGCTGGTCTAAAGGACCACTAGCAGGGGTAGCTACTTCCCTATCTCTTTTCAAGTTCTTTTCCTCATTCAAAGGAGTCTGCAAAATGGGGGGGTGTCCCATATTAACCTGAGCCAGATGAGGTTGTGGTGGAGCTTGTTCTTCAAATTTTCAGGCTACTCTGACATCTCTGGTTGTTCTGATGCTGGAGTATTTGTTCCATGATCTTGTTCCCATGGTGGTTCTGCTGCGGGTGCACTAGTTTCCTGTGTGTGCCTTTGAGAAGTCTCTGTTGTAGAGGCACTAGGCTCTGGTGTTGGCCTTTGAGTAGATTCAAATGGTACCTATTCACAAGATTCTAGGTCAAGTCTCTTTTCTAAGTCTTTCATCACATTATCTACCTCAACTTGATCACTATCCATTTCAACTAGAGTTCCTTCCCTCCATTCATCCATATTTGCATACTGCTCTATTTCAGGGATTCTATGATGAATATAAGGTGACAACTTATGTTTCATTCTCCTATCACAAATGAAACGTTGTGGATCATATTTCCAAAAAAAGCTTTTCTTTAGTCTCATTTTTTCTAGGATTTCTTCTGCTCTTTTCCCCGCTTCTCTATTATTGCAGACAAATGGGCCTAGGTCATCTTTAATCCTCAATTGTGCTTTCTTTTTGGCCTTGGTGAAATGAACTTGATCAGAGTTTAACATTTGCCTATAATATTCCAAGACAAACAATCTCATAAGCATATACTTAGGCAGTTTGAACGGAGGGAGTTCACAACCATAAATTCAGATTTCTGTGTGATTCTGGTATAAGTACCAGTCACTTGTTTTGTACTGCTTGGACATTTGAAGGATTCTCTTGATTTCAACACTAATCCTAGGAGGAGGACTTCCAATTAGCATGGTGGTCATAGGGTGGACAAAATGGTCAATGAATTCATTGTATGAATAAGAACAAGTATGTGAATAGTGGAAGATGGAAGTCCAAAAAATGACTGGTCTGGGATTACCCTTTGCATCAGTTTATTTATAGAGAATGGGAACTTGTCAGACCGATAATGAAGGAAAAGGTGATATATAACTATAGAATACTTGAATACCTTTTCATTTTCTATCTTCATGAACTAGTCATGGATTTTCTTAGCAATGAAAGCAGCATAGTTATATTTGATAGCAGGAGGCTGACCAGGGGTAAAAATGGACATTAAAACTAGAGTCAACTCATCCACATATTCACTAGTATTGAAACCCACGATTGCAACTATCGTATTGACTATATTTTTGCCTATCTCTGTGAAGAAAGATGCCACATAGGGAGGAGGATATTTGGGTTGATGTTTTTTATCCATAAAATTCTGGCAAAGGTGATTGAGTTCTAACTGGGACATTTTAGATGATTTCTCTAGTAATTCCCCAATGGAAATGGGGGTGAGGTCTTGACTGGGCTGGAACTATAGCATTTCATTGATTGAATCTGTAGTAATTGTGAAGAGAACAGTTTGATTGGGGGACATTATTGCTCTGAGGGTGGGATTATAATTGGCGTGACATTGATGGATAATGTCAGAGAAAATGCGCACAAAGGGGAGCATGTATCTTGGGAGATTTGATTCCCAGAGTCCTATGGTATCAGAGCCATTCATGTAATTGTCCCAGCATTGGCAAAACACTTTCAAGGAGCTTTCTTGAGTTTCAAGGTCTTTTATTTGAAAATCTTTATCCACTCAGGGAAGATAATCCAAATCTCAGTGAGGGGTAGTGATAGGAGTTATACTGAGGGCCACGAGGGTTTCCATTTCTGGTTCTTGTGGATTTAGATAGGAAAATGGGGTTTTCAAGTAAAGTTGGTGAAAGCAGAGGGTCGTGGGAGTCTTCAATTCTAAATTCCGCAATAGAATTATAATGAATTTTGGGTTTTCAAAGTAATCGCAGAGGAAATCAGGTATTTACAGGTTCTAGAAGGAAATTGGTAAATACCTATTTTTAAATGATGAGAAATGGAGTGAATGTTCACTGGGTGCGAATGGTGGACTGGAACAACGTCGACTACAAGTTTCAGGGTGGCTGATGGTTGGTGTATGAGCTGGTTGACTTCAACGTTCGGGTTGCATGTATGCGCTTTTAGAATAAGGACGAAAAACTGTTTTAACTTTTTGTATGCAAAGTCAAAGATTTTGGTGGGTTCGTGATATGGACAGGTGGCGTCAGAGGGGAGGCAGCTTGACATTTTGTCTTTAGCGGGAGGCGGTAAGCAGGTTTCATCGCACTGCTATTGGAGGGTAAGTGGTATTTGGGTGAGACCGTGCGATTCCATATGATGCTCGACACGTGGCATATATACTATTCATGAAACTTCTCACCATCGCACGCTAAAAGTCGACTACAGAGGCCTGTGTGATATGCGCAATGTCCGTCGGACTATGGGATCCGATTGGACAATCTTCGGTGAGCTGAAATGACTCGCAGATACAGAGGGCGGGCCCGATATAAATTAAAGAGATTAATCATATCGGGGGTGATTCGATTGGTTATCGAGTTATTAATTAGTCCAAATGACGTAATTAATCCTCATTAAATGGTGGCAAGGTTGGGTTCTTAATTAATTACGGATTAGCTAATTAAACTTGTTTATTGTTTGATTTATGGTTATATTTAACCATCGGGGCGAGATATGTAAAAATTTTGGGTTTTTGTATAATATAATAATACAGGCGCGGGTAGTGTGTTTTCAGGAAATAAATAATATATTAATTAGTGGTTAATATGAATTTATGGAATGTGAAATGCACGCTACATTTAAAACATTTTCATCATACACATTTAAACATTAGGCTTAGTGAATATGACAGTTTATATAGAGAGTGTTTTATTTTCCCTAAGTAAAATAGGATTTTACTTAGGAAAAGTTTTATTAGGGAAATGAATAACTTATGAAGGGGGGTGAATATTGATGAAGGGGCTTAAGCATTTAGGCATTATAAATTACTGGGCCGAGGGTCTGGTCCCTCCAAAAGTCAGAGAAATGCTCTGAGCCCCGCTAACTTTGGTAATTACCTTTAGTACTTAGGGAATTAGTGAATATTTTTAGGGGAATGAGTAGGGAAGTTAATTATTTTGACTTTGAATGTTGAAGTGCCTTTCCATGTGATATATGCCTTTGCTTATTTATGAAAGTAAAAGATTTAAACATTTAAACTTATCATTCACCACACATTTATTCTGCAACCATCATCTACTTACCCTACCTGCTTTACCCTAGAATTTTCACTTCTTTATTAGGGTGCACTTAGACTGGCAAACCCTTATCAAACTTTCTTTTCTTTTACATGTAGATACCTATCTAAATCTACACTTATTACATCCAAGGGCTCAGATTAAACTGTTGAGCTCCTTTTATTCACTCTACCTATCTATTTATCTACCAAGACTACACTGTTTGGTCATATCTTTATTCTCTATTTCTACAACATGAAATTGAAAATATGAACTAGTCAAGCTTAAACTATTTGACTATTCATGAATTGTGGCATAGGTGACAAGCTGCACACAATTTTTTATTATACAAAAGTAAAAAATTAGTGGCATTTAGACTTGCACACTTTCATGGTCTTTTCTTTTTGTTGGGGTTCATTTTGTTTCATTTTTTGACATCTTTTTTATTCTTTTCACACTTTTATTCTTTTTCTAGGGTATACCCTCTTTACATTTTTTAATTTTTTGATTTATTTACAAATGTGGAAAACCTTTGCAACAAGTAAAGGTGTGAACATATTTCAAAACTCAACCAAGTCAATCATGATATATGACACCTATTAGTATAGGGGCGTAATAGTGGCTCCACTTGGGGATGGATTTTCCTGGTGAAAAGTCAAGAACAGTAGATCAGTGGCCTCTGAATGACTTTGACTGTGCTCTGCAATCTTCCTCTTGCATGTTGCTTTATGTATATGTATGATAGTAATACTTCTGAAGCTTAGGGCCTTCTCTGTGGGCTTCAACTCCAAAATCTTACTGTCCAATTAACACTATGACATTACAAAAGATATAATATGTACTGTGAAGAACATGGTAACATTGACTAGTCCTTCTTCTACTTCTGTACCATCTAACTCTTCAAAAAAATATGCATTGTTTCCTTTGAAAGCATAGATGATGTATGGTACTTTCCACAGGAAATCAAAATTCCTATGTTTCCCCTTGTCCTCTCTTCTTGAATCCCATCTTAACACTTTATCTCCAAGGTAGAAATCTTTTGCCTTGGTTCTTCTGTCAAAAATATTCTTAAGTTTCTCCTGCAACACTTGGGATCTTTTGTACACCTCCTCCCTAGTTTGCTATAAATTGATAGTCTAGTTTATCCTTCTTTGTATCTCATTAGGTTCCACTTGAGCTTTTTGGAGTATTTTCATGACAGGAATTCCTAATGATGAAGGAAAAAAAACCTCCATGCCATATACTAACTCATAGGGATTGGTTCCAATGGATTTTTTGGTTGTAAGCCTGTCTGCCCACAAAGCATTGATCAATTTTTTGTTCCAAGTTTTCTTATTTTCTTCCAACAGTTTTTTGATGATATTAATTAGACTCTTGTTGGAAGATTATGCTAGTCCATTCCCTTGTGGGTAGTAGGTTGTGGAATAACCCAGTGTAATGTGATACTTGTTATACAAATTAATCATTTTCTTTGACTTGAAGGCTGCGACATTATCAGTAATGATTTTAGTTGGATAACCAAATCTGGACAAAATATTGGTTTCTAGGAAACCTATGATCTCAGTGTCATTGGCTTGTTTGGAGGGAATGGCCTCTATCCATTTAGTAAAATAGTCAGTGGCAGTGAGTATCCATTTGTGTTGGCCAGAAGAGGGTGGATGAATTTCTCCAATGAAGTCAAGACCCCATTGCTGAAAAGGTTTCTCGGTCGAAATAGTTTTAAGGGTAAAGGTAACAATTTTCTTTTGCCTTCAAAGACTTGACATTTATGGCAAGAAGTTACAAATCTCTTCACATCTGCAAACAAGGTTGGCCAATAGAATCTAGCCCTTAGGATCTTATCTGCAGTTGACTTCCAATAGAGATGTCCACCACAGTCTCCTGCATGAAATTCTTGGAGAGTCAGCTTCATATTTTAATAAACAATTTAACAAAATTCCTTCATGATTTTTCCAAAAAAGAGTATTATCTAAGATGCAAAACATTGAATCTTTCATTTTCAAAAACCTATTCTTGGTTTTGGATAACCCTGGAGGAGCCTACAAGTTTTGTAAAACATAAATTACATCAGCATACCAAGGTGAGTCTGAAAAGGCTTGGCTGATTTGTGGAGTCACCATCTTCTGCTCGTTATCTAGTTCATTTATGTCTAGGGCTTGACAATTAGTTTCTGCCATGAGTTTGGCCAATCTCTGACCTTTTATTAGCTTGGTAGGTTTTATATCTATATCATACTCTAAGATGGTAGCTATCCATTTTCCTCTTTTACCATCAATTCCATCCTGAGTGAGGATGTCTTTGACTACTGCATTAGGAGCATAAGATATCACATGAGAGTATAATATGTAGGCTCTGAAATATTTAATTGCTTTTACCAGCGCAAAAGCTTGTTTCTCCGTTATTTGGTATTTTAATGATGCATCTTTGAATGCTTTACTAAAAAAGGCTATAGGTTTTTCACATCTCTGATCCTCCTTTTATAATAAAACTGTAGCTATGGTGTGTTCTAATGCTAAAGTAAAAATGATGAAGTCTCTATCGAATTGTGGACTTGTGAGCACTGGTGTTTTGGTTAAGGCCATTTTGATTTCTTCAAATGATTGCTTGGCCTCTACTTTCCATTTGATACGTGATTCCCTTTTTAGCATGTTATTTAGTAATCTAATGAGTTCAACTAAGTTAGAATAAATCATATTAAAAAATTTATCTTCCCTAGGAAAGCCTGAAGTTCTTTAATACTTCTTGGATGGGGTATCTGTAAAACAGCTTCAATCCTAGAAGGGTCAATTCAAATGCCATCTTTGGAAATAATGTGACCTAAAAGTTTACTCTCCTCCAGACCGAACAAGAACTTATTTGGATTCAAAGAAATGCCATATTTCCTACATTTTAAAAAGACTTGCCTGAGATGGTCCAAGTGTTGTTGATTTGATTTAGAAAAAATAGTTATATCATCTAGATATATAACAAGAAAATCATCAATTTCTTTGGCAAAGGCAATGTCCATTGCCCTTTGGAAGGTTGCTCATGCATTTTTTACTCCAAATGGAATTTTGATATATATGAAAGTACCCCATGGTGTTGTAAAAGCAGTTTTCTCTTGGTCATCAAGACGAACCAAGATTTGGTTATATCCTGGAAACCCATCTAAAAAGTGAAATTCTAGAAGAGCTCACTACCCTTTGCAAAATATGATCCATTTTGGGTAAATGATAGTTATCTTTAAGAGAGACCTTATTTAAATTTCTTAGATCAACACATAACCTTATTTCCCTAGTTTTCTTCCTAGTAGGTACCAAGTTAGACACCCACTCTGAAAATCTAATAGGGGCAATAATCCCTACTTTATACATGCATTTGATTTCTTTCTCAATTGATGGTAATAGCATAGGGCTAATTCTTCTGAGTTTCCATTTAAAGGGCTTTTGTTTTTCTTTTAGAGATATAGTGTGCTGAATAATAGAGGTGTCATAGGACTTCAAATCTTCATAACTCTAGGAAAAGACATCATGGAATTCCCTCATAATTTCAACATACTTTAGCTTCTAATCAAGAGATAAAGATTTTGACAATTTTATCATTTTTGGATTGTCCTGTGTTCCTAAGTTGTACTCTTCAATATCTGCTTTTAATGGCTCCATTTTAGGTTTCTTGGGAGTGTCATTGGAGTCAAACAAATCTTCTAGAGGAGTTAATCCTTTGGGTAGATGAATGTCCTTTAGGTTGATAACCTCTGTTTCTTCTTCAATAATTTCATCTCGGTCCATTTGTTTCAGGTCTTGAATTTCTTTTTGTGTGAATTTTGTGGGATGAAGCATATTTATTGAACTTTCTTTTGAAATGTTAATTTCTACCTCATTTATTTGATTAGAACTAATAACTGTATCAACATCTATGTTACTATTAGAAAAATTTTCATCTAAAGTTAAAAAATTATTGATCTACTTATCACTATCAAAAACCTGCCAGTTCTTCAGATTATGAGGGATGGTTGGTCTGTGCCTAATCTCAGTAGTATATTGATGATTAGGTTGAAGAGGTAATTTGTAGCTGCTGGCAAACATGGCCAGGCTATGGGTTTGCATGTTGTGTTTTCGAGGGATAGTTGCAAGTTAAGTTTCCAAAAAAGTATTGAGAATTTCTATGAGTATTCCTTTATAATATCCTAGTCTAGGATCTCTTGTTAAGTAAGTTCCTTTAATCTGTTTAATTATTAATTTTGAATCTCCTAGGATAGACACCCTGATTGCTCCTAATCTTTTAACAAGTTTAAGATCCAAGAAGAGAGCCTCATATTTTTCCATATTATTGGTGCATCTAAAATTTAACCTGTAGGCATGGCCTTCAGCATGATCATTTTCTAAACTGTACACCCAAACTCCTACTCCTGCCCCTATTTTATTGACTGAGTTATCAGATTATAAATGCCAAAGGATTTCATGCTCATAATTTGTGTCTAGGGTAGTAGGAATTTGTTTAACCGTGGGATCTGGGTTTTCATTTTCATCTAACTTTTCTTTGTTATTTGATATTTTCTGAATATGAACACTTGATTTTTCTTTTTCAATTATTTTGGTTCTGTTGCTAAAACATCTAAAGTATTGGAAGGACTGGTTTCTGCATTGTAAAGAATGAACAAATCCATATCAGAGTGTACTAAGTAGATAGGGAAATTTTGGGGTCTTTCCTGACTACTTACTACGTATTTCATCAATGTTTCTCTATATAGTTTCTTTGGTTGTCCAAAAACAAATATAGTAGCATATGACATATCCAATTGAAGAGATACCTGAAGCTTAGCACCCCAGGATTTCGATAATAACATGCCATATTTGGGTGGTCTATCTGCTACCACTATGTCCATTAAGATTGTTTTTGCAGGGTATTGAACCAATGAAACACACAAGTCTTTTATCAGTCCTAAACATCTCACCTGACTAGAATCAAAAGAAAACAGATCTTTGTATGGTCTAGTGATGTCTAGGTCTAGCTTTTCCATTACTTTCTTAGGCATGAGATTATGAGATGCCCTAGAATCAAACATGGCATTGTGAAGAATCTTATCATGTATGTTTAAGCTCACATAGAAAGGAGGAATTCCTCCTTCCAATGGTTTTCCATTCACTTCTGGGCCAAAGATTAATTCAGGTTGGTCATCAAAAAGATTAATTGAGTCTTCAGTTCTAGTAATTTTCATGATTTATTCATTTGAGTTCTGTAGGCATCATGTTTAGCTAATTCAGATAATGGGACAAAAATATTTAGCTTACCTACTTCTGTTTCCATATTAAAGGGTTTTTCTATTTGGGCCTTTGGATTTCGAACAACAATATTCTCTCCGTTTTTAGTGTTTTCTATGTTTTTCTCTTTTTCAGGAGTAGAATCATGATTTGTTGATTCTCCTAGATCAACCTCTAGAGGTTCTTCGATAGTTCCCTTGGAAGGAAGGGAAGTGGAGGGTTTTTTATTGTTTGGTTCATTATTAGATACATCTTCAATTATGGGGTTAGAAGGATTAGTGTTTGATCTAGAAAGAATATGTATAGGTTTGATTATTGTCTTACCTTTTTTGGGCTGATTTGGAGCCATTTGCTTGTTCCTTTCAAGGACATCAATTCTCTTATTTCTTAGATTGTATTGCTTGCACACCTCAAAGATAGCTGTGTCATATCCTTCTCTAAAGTTGAACGATTCCCCTGATTGGGTTTGGAATTGTTTAAGTATGTGGGCCTCTTGATCATCTTGGGTCAAGAAATCTTCTCCTTCATTATCAAGCCCCATCAAATTAATTTGAGTATCTTCTTCTGGGCCTTCGGAGTGGAAATATTCTAAATAGTTCTCCTAGAAAGAGGGTCTACTATTTTAATCAAGACCATTCCTTCCAGTGTTCGGGTTTTGATTTTTCCTGAAATTAGGATTTCTTCCTATATTGGTTTGTTGGCTATCCCAAGGAGATTTCCTTTCAATTGTCTCCACTCTTTCTTCTAGTCTATCCATTCCTTTAATTATGGCATCTAGCTTTTGTTCAAATGGTGAGCTTTCTTCCTTTAATGGTATCCTCCTTTCACTCCTGGCCTTGGCTCTTTCAGATAGTAGGTTGGCTTCAACACTGACTGCTATGCTTTGCATATCTTCCAAAGTAGGGGGTTTCGTTCTCTCAGTTGGAAAGCCATATCATAATCAAATCCATTAGGGAATTTTATTAAGGCTAAACTAGGTGGGGGTCTAAGATATAGTGGGATAACATTATACACACTGTTGAATCTAGTGCAATAGTCCTGCACAGTTTCTTGTGGTCCTCTTCTTAGGTTTTCGTATTCAAATAGAATCTGAAGGGGGTCTTTCCTTTTCTCCCACCTGTTCAGGAACTGTTGATAGAGAGTTCTTAGGTTGTCTATACTATTTGTTGCTAATGCTCTAAACCAGGTTCTAACTTCCCCAGATAAGCTTTGAACGAATATTCTCATTTTCACATCAACAATATCTATTTCATAAATTTCAAAATAATCAGTCATCTTCTTGGTGTGTTGATGGGTTGTATAAGTTCCAGTGCCATCAAAAGTAGTGATCTTACTTTGGTAATCTTGGGGCATGGCACCTAAGTTTGCTGGTACTACCAGGGGGGCATATCTGTTGGCCATTGCTATTGGTAATGATGAAACAAAAGCTGGGGTTGGAATAATAGGGGATGTTTGAGTTGAGGATGAAGAGCTAGAGGGGATTGTCTGATGTGGAGTGTTTTGAGGTTGAGAGACATGAGGGAACAATAATAAGCTTGTAGAAACATAAGTGATTACAGAGGGATTAGGGGTTCCTTCAGTGGTAAGATCAGATTGTGGTGAATTATGTAAATATCTATCAATTGACAAATTGGCTGCTCGGATTTCTAATTCTCGGATGAACTCTGGGTCTTGGACTAGGTCTTTTAATTCAAAATTGGATGAAGTCCTAAATAAATATTTTTCGAAGTATCCTTCAAAGGGTAGGTCTTCAAGGTAAATCCACCTAACAGGACAAGATGAGGATTTGAATGTGGGCCGAGGACTGAAAACACTTTCTTGTCTTCTAACAGTTCTGGGGACCAGATTGGGGTTTTCAAACACTTGTGGTGGATTGGGATCAGGTTTAGCTCTAGTGTAACGAGTCCTTTCTAAAGCAAGATTTTTGGGTTTTGTTTTTGGTTTTCTTAATGGATATCAAAAAAAGCTTCTATGATTTCTTTAAGATGCTTTAAATCAAAATTTGTGTTTCTTAAAGATTTGTTTTGACTGAGGAATTGGTCTTCCCCAGAATGGTCGCCATTATGTTATCACTCAGATTTTCCATGAAGTTGTTAAAAGAAGGAAAGGGGTCCGAGGTAACCACAAACCAATATTTTAAGTACATAATATAGCTAATCTGTAGTCAGAGAGGGCGCTCTCTTTATGATTTAGCTTTGTTTATGGGATATTGGGCTAGGTATGAAAGCTTGGGGGGTTTTGATTTTGTTTGGTGGTGGAATTCAGGAGCAGATGGACAGAACAAGGTATTTCAGGCCATTGGGCTATGGAGTCAACTGAAGATGGCTTAACTAGATCAGGTTGATTTAACAAAGGAGGGTTTCACAAGGAAAGATAGCTAAACAAAAGACAAATGATAGCTTAAGAGGGTGAAACAGTCTTGAAAAGGAGGAAGGGCAATTAAGAATCCTTCAACAAACTTCAAGATGAGGGAAAGTGGGTACTCATTAACAAAAAGAAATTAAGAATTATTTGTTAAATGGTCACAATGATAAACTATAAAAGAAATGAGAAATTAAGAATTCCCTACCTATAATAGCTTGGAAGAAAACATTAAGAAAGTAAACGATTTTAAAGACATAATGAAGTAGAGCTCTTTCTGAAATATAATTTTTCGTTTATCATTCAGATATGAAACACATATGAATATTTAAACAAGAAAACTATAAAAACATAAGATATAGAATACTTATTTGTTTCTCGCTTAACATAGGTATCCTTTAAAAGTCCTTTGCTTTATTACTTTGTCCAGCCAACCGTACAATATTTGTTCAACAAAACTTCTATTCCAAAATAAAGTGTCTACAGAAATGTCTAAGAATCCAACCTCAGTACTTCGAATAAGGAAATACTTAGACAAAATTTACATCAAAATATCTCCTAACTAAGAGAGATATATTCTAGGAAAACTAAATATCTTTTACATGAATGTAGAGACAGATGGTCTCGAAAGTAGAAACTGAATGTGAAATGCTTGTTTGCTGTCCCTTTTTTTGTTGAAGGAGCTGGAGGTAGGTCCTATGAATATGCATCTTGCTGTCTTGCTTGTAATTCTGTGTTGGATGATTGATTTTAGCTTTTCACAGATACTCTTTTACCTGTGACTGATACTCTTTACCTGTTTTACCATCATTCATCCTTTTTTACCAAAATTGACTATGGTAAATACTTCAATTTACTTCACTTTTTACCATGGTAAATCATAAGATGTCTATCATGTTGGTCCACCAATCATCTCTCGGTATTCTTGTCCTTGTTAGTTTTTTGAATATTTCATCTGCTTCTATGTATTTTACAGAATTTGGTTGCACTGGAAACAAGTGCCTCACTTCATGCTCAATGTAAAAAATATTCTCTAAATGATCATAGAGAGCTCTCCCTGTGGGCAATGCCTTGGTTGTAGATGAACTGGCCTGACTGTTAGCTTGCTGATATAATTTGTTGACATAATCATCCTGAAACATTAGCTTGTCATTGATGACTAAAGGACTTGGAAGTCCTTTACTTTGTAAGATGCCAAATTTCTCCATAAACTCATCTATGTCTTCCTGCATATTTTGACATTTGCGTTCTAGGCCTTGCATTAGACTCCTTTTGGTCAATACTTTCTTTATTTCAAGGATGGTAACATTCCTATCCTCAATGTCCAATTGTTCCAACTAATGCCTGTTTCTACTGTTTAGAAAGTTTATTAATCTGACAGCTTCTTCAGGCTTCCCTCCTAGTTCTTCCTTGGTTTTTTCAATCTCTTGAACAACAACTTTCACTAAGTCAGTTTGTTAAAAAATGATTTGAATTGATGACCAAATATCATTGATTGAATTAATGATATTGGTCCATAATATCTTTTTGATATCAGTCAAAGGCTTTTCAAATGTAAGATCTTCTTCCAGTGTTTTGATCTGTTGAGTCAAGCCTTTGTTTTTTCTCACCTCTTCAGCAATATTGAATTTTGATATATCATATTTTTGTTCTAAAGTAATGAATTTCTCTTTTACTTTTTGCAGTTCAGTGACTTGGAGCTTCATTTCCTCCATGGACTTGATCAACTCTTCAGTGCTCTAATTTGAGGTTCCTGCCTGTGATGTACCTGTACCTGTTATTTCTATAGTTGCAACTGTTTCCAAAGGGACATTTGGTGCTAAAGCAGTTTCCAATGTAGAAGGGACTGTTGTAGAAACCACTGGCACTACATTTTGAGGTTGAGAGGTTGACTCACTCTACCTATTTTCTAGTGTTTTCTCTAATTCTTGCTCTATCTCTTTTAGTTGCTCATTTAGCTTAAGGACCAAGTCCATAAGCTCTTCTTCATTTTTCTTCTCAATCACTTCAGCAATCTATGGGTGAACCAGTGGTGGCAACTTCAATTGCTTTTTTAGTGTAGCTATATCTTCATTCTTTTTCTTTATTAGGCTCTCCGTAGCCTTGATATCCTTTGGTTTATGGCCCAGCTCAATAATAAAATCCTCCAATGATTTGATTATGTTGTCCTTTTCCTATGAGGAGGCCTTTTCTAGTTGCAATTAGACAGTAGTGTTGTTCAGTGAATTTTGCAACCTGTGTGCCATCATCGCCTTGCTTGTCAGCGTAGAATAAACCATCCCCCCTGTTTGCTTATGCAGTTCTATCTGATCTATGGGGTGGATATCTTTAGCTAAGACCTCAAAATCAGTCTTGAGATAGTTTGCGAATGACTTGGGCTGCTGTATTGTGGGCTTTAGAAAGCTCATCTGCATTTTGCCTTCTTTGATGTCATAAGCTGACATCAATCTAGTTTAATTTGTAGGGGCCATCTTAAAATATTGAGTATAGGCTTGAGCCTTCAGCTGCTCATTTTTGGCCTTTATCTCCTTGAATTTTCCTTTTATGTCTATGATCTTCTCAAATGAAGATCTGAAAGATGAAACTTTGGCACTTTGCTGTCTTTCAAGCTCTTGCCTTTGTGAAGTGGAAGGTGTCCCACCTATTGGGAATGTATGTAGATTGTCTCCACCTTCTTTCCTCAAACTCCTTGTTGTTTCCTTAAAGAATTATTCCTTTGAATATGGATTTAAGCTGTGCCTCTTAGCACCAGGTTGGTCTGAAGGACCACTAGTAGGGGTAGATACTCCCCTATCTCTTTTCAAGTTCTTTTCCTCATTTATAGGAGTCTACAAAATGGGGGGGGGGGGGGGTTTCCCATATTAACCTGAGCCAGATGAGGCTGTGGTGGAGCTTGTTCTTCAGAGATTTTAGGCTGCTTTGACATCTCTGGTTGTTTTGATGTTGGAGTATTTGTTCCTGATCTTGTTCCTATGGTGGTTCTGCTGGGGGTGCACTAACTTCCTGTGTGTGCCTTTGAGAAGTCTCTGCTGTAAAGGCACTAGGCTCTGGTGTTGGCCTTTGAGTAGATTTAACTGGTACCTATTCACAAGAGTCTAGGTCAAGTCTCTTTTCTAAGTCTTTCATCACATTCTCTACCTCAACTTGATCACTATCCATTTCAACTAGAGTTCCTTCCCTCCATTCATCCATATTTTCATACTGCTCTATTTCAGGGATTCTATGATGAATATAAGGTGACAGCTTATGTTTCATTCTCCTATCACAAATGAAACCTTGTGGATCATATTTCCAAGCAAAGCTTTTCTTTAGTCTCATTTTTTCTAGGATTTCTTCTGCTCTTTTCCCTACTTCTCTATTATTGCAGACAAATGGGCCTAGATGGTCTTTAATCCTCAATTGTGCTTTCTTCTTGGCCTTGGTGAAATGAACTTGATCAAATTTTAACATTTGCCTATAATATTCCAAGGAAAACAATATCATAGGAATTTACTTAGGCAGTTTGAATGGAGGGAGTTCACAACCATAAATTCAGATTTCTGTGTGATTCTAGTATAAGTACCAGCCACCTATTTTGTATTGCTTGGATAGTTGAAGGATTCTCTTTATTTCATCACTAATCGTAGGAGGAGGACTTCCGGTTAGTATGGTGGTCACAGGGTGGACAAACTGGCCAATGAATTCATTGTATGAATAGGAACAAGTATGTGAATAGTGGAAGATGGAAGTCCAAAAAATGATTGATCTAGGATTACCCTTTGTATCAAGTTTATTTACAGAGAATGGGAACTTGTCAGACTGATAGTAAAGGAAAAGGTGATATATGACTGTAGAATACTTGAATACCTTTTCATTTTCTAGCTTCATGAACTGGTCGTGGATTTTCTCAGCAATGAAAGCAGCATAGTTATATTTGACAACAAGAAGCTGACTAGGGGTAAAAATGGACAATAAAAGTAGAGTCAATTCATCCACATATTCACTAGTATTGAAACCCATGACTGCAGCTATCATATTGACTATATTTTTGCGTATCTCTGTGAAATAAGATGCCACATAGGGAGGAGGATCTTTGGGTTGATGCTTTTTTGTCCATAAAAGTCTAGCAAAGGCGACTAAGTTCCGACAGGGACATTTTAGATTATTTCTCTAGTAATTCCCCAAGGGAAATGGGGGTGAGGTCTTAACCGAGCTAGAACTATAGCATTTCATTGATTGAATCTGTAGTAATTGTGAAGAGAACAGTCTAATTGGGGGACATTATTGCTCTAAGGGTGGGATTATAATTGGTGTGAAATTGATGGATAATGTCAGGGAAAATGCACACAGAGGGGAGCATGTACCTTGGGATATTTGTTTCCCAAAATCCTATGGTATTAAAGCCATTCATGTAATTGTCCTGGTGTTGGGAAAACACTTTCAAGGAGCTTTCTTTAGTTTCAAGGTCTTTTATTTGAAAATCTTTATCTGCTAAGGGCAGATAATCCAAATCTAGGTGAGGGGTAGTGATAGGAGTTATAATGAGGGCCACGGGGGTTTCCATTTCTGGTTCTTGTGGATTTAGATAGGAAAATTGGGTTTTCAAGTAGAGTTGGTGAAAGTAGAGGGTCATGGGTGTCTTCAACTCTGAATTTTTCTACTGAATTATAATGAATTTTTGGTTTTTCAAAGTAATCGCAGAGGAAATCAAGTATTTACAGGGTTTCTAGAAGGAAACTGGTAAATACCTGATTTTAAATGATAGCTAATGGAGTGCGGGTTCACTGGGTGCAAATGGTGGACTGGAGTGGCGTCGACTGCAGTTTTAGGGTGGCTGACGGCTGGTGTACGAGCTGGTTGACTTCAACGTTCAAGTTGCATGCATGCACTTTTAGAATAAGGACGAAAAACTATTTTAACTTTGTTTTTATGCAAAGTCAAAGATTTTGGCGAGTTTGTGATATGGACAGGTGGCGTCAGCGGGGAGGCAACTTGACGTTTTGTTTTTAGCGAAAGGTGGTAAGCGGGTTTCATCGCACCGCTATTGGAGGGTAAGTGGTATTTGGGCGAGACTGCGTGATTCCATACAATGCTCGACACATAGCATATATACTATTCATGAAACAACTCACCATCGCGCGCTAAAAGTCAACAACAGAGGCCTGTATGGTATGCACGATGGCCGTCGGATCTGCAGGATCCGATTGGACGGTCGTCAGGAAGCTAAAATGACTGGTAGATACGGAGGGCGAGCCCAATATAGATTAAAGAGATTAATCATATCGAGGGTGATTCGATTGGTTATCGAGTTATTAATTAGTCCAAATGACGTAATTAATCCTCATTAAATCGTGGTGGGGTTGGGTTCTTAATTAACTATGGATTAGCTAATTAATCTCGTTTATTGTTTGATTTATGGTTATATTTAACCATCGAGGCGGGATATGTAAAAATTTGGGATTTTTGTATAATATAATAATACGGGTGCGGGTAGTGTGTTTTCGGGAAATAAATAATAATATTAATTAGTGGTTCATATGACTTTATGGAATGTGAAATGCGTGCTAAGTTTAAAACATTTTCATCATACACATTTAAAACTTAGGCTAAGTGAATATGAGGGTTTATAGGGAGAGTGTTGAAAAGCTTTATTAGGGAAATGAATAACTTATGAAGGGGGGTGAATATTGATGAAGGGGCTTAAGAATTTAGGCATTATAAATTATTGGGCTGAGGGTCCGGTCCCTCCAAAAGTTAGAGAAATGCTCTGAGCCCCTCTAACTTTTGTAATCACCTTTAGTACTTAGGGAATTAGTAAAGATTTTTGGGGTGATGAGTAGGGAAGTTAATTATTTTGACTTTGAATGTTGAAGTACCTTTCCATGTGATACATGCCTTTGTTCAGTGATGAAAGTAAAAGATTTAAATATTTAATGTTAGGCCCCTATACTACTAGTGTAACCCCTTCTTGTTATTAGTACAACCCACTTATTATATTGATGTACCCATGTAGTGCCCATATTGTTACTATTGTGCCCCATAGAAGCCCACTATTGTTATTATTGTGCCCTTACATTATTATTGTTATGTAGGCTCTGATTATGTTATTATCCCTTAGACCCCTATATATAGAGAGGAGGTCTTTTCATTTGAATCATCCAAGAATTGTTCATTTATGTAATGTAAAGGAGGTTGCCCCCTCGAAGAGGCTGAATTCTAAGGCATTG
>APFE031659513.1:0-14888 GCA_000404065.3 Pinus taeda
TTGTAGCCAGAGACAAAGATGCCTGAACATGCCTTCAGTTGGCGATCTGGAACACTTCCTCTAGCAGAAGACTTCAGCTTCTTGCCAGTTTTGGAAGAGTTCCGGAGACAAAATTGAGCACACTTCCTCTAGCAGAAGACTCCAGCTTCTTGCCAGTTTTGGAAGAGTTCCAGGAATTGCATAAACATTCCAGAGTTGTTGGTCATCCTTAAACCATCACAGGTTGAGACTTCCCTTTTCAGGTTGAAGTTTTACCTTTTATGCGGGGTGAGACCTCCCTTTTATGGTTGAAGGTTTCCCTCTTTAAAACAAAAGGATCACTTCCTCTAGCAGAGGACTTCAACTTCTTGCCAGTTTTGGAAGAGTTCCGGGAACTGCACTAAGGGTTCCAGTGTTGGTGGCCATCCTTAAACCACCGCCCTTTATACCAACATTTCATAGAGCACATTCAGCCTAGTGTTTCCATGCATTTTTTGCACATTGTGTATTACAGCTCTCTTCTTGGACTCATACATAACCCTTCGGATTAAGGGGGGGAATGTTGGACACCTAATCCTAATGGGCTACTGTGGAAGCCGAACAGACTAAGTAGTCCAAGGGACCTTGGGATGTGAATCCCAACGGTCACCATATTGTACTATAAATGTACATCTATTGTTAATAAAAAAAGGCAATGCAAGCTTTATCTTTCCTATTCTTTCTCGCTGTCCATGTTTGTTTAACAAAAAGAAAAGATTAAATTTTACACAATAGTTATCAACAAATGTTATTATGATGCTATATTGATGCTACATGATGTGAGAATGGCATTTAATTGTTTTTGTCTCATCTATTTTGATGTTGACATTGTGTATAATTGTTCATAGCAATGAAAAATCATAGGGCCTTCACTGGGGGAGAAGCACCATACCACATGGGTTCATATTGGGGGATATATATTGAGCATATAATAGGGGGTAAAGGGTTTTTATATTGACAGGTATAAAAAATGGAGCTAAAGTTAATGAAAAAATATAAAGTGGTATAAAAAATGTTAATAAAAAATGGACACCTACAATATCTAACGAAAGTAGGGGATTTTTAAATTGGGAAAGTGTATTAGGCTCATATTGGTATGGGGCTAAATAATGTGATTTTCAGAGGTATTTTCCAATATGTAGTCAAATTAAAGTATTGTTTAGTATGCCACGAACACACATGATACATCAGAGGTTCATTGAGTGAAGCCCTCATGTGAAAAATATGACACTACTACAACATTGAGCCAACAAATATATCTGTAAATATGATAATACTCAATGCATTCTTTATCTACACACACAATGTATGTTTTTATGACACTAAAATGACACAAAGTTAAAATAAAAATGAAAAGCCAACGTAAAGGTAATATTTGTGTCACTTTAGTTGTACAATTTTCATATCAGCTGAAAAAGGGGGCTCCCTTATATGCAAAATTTTAGGGGCTAATATTCGTAGGTGGGCTAATTTTCCATGGGTTTTCCAAAAAAAATGGCCAATTTCCATTTTTTCTAAAAATAATTATTCCAATTTTATAATATAAAATTATTTTACCTTAAATATCGCCAAAATTATATAGAGAGTATACATAAAAACATAAAAAAATTGAATGTTTTTACAAAGATATTGCCAAATATTTTATAATTTTCATATTAGAGGCTCGCAATATTCAATGAGGTTTCTAAACTTCAAGATAAATTTCCATCCTTAAAATTTTCGCTACTCCCTTATTTCATTTTTACATAAAAGTTTGGTCCAAAACATGTTGGATTTGAAAAGGATCTATGGCGACAATAAATATGAGAAAATGGAAGAGATTTGTGGGGCATCATTTGATGTCATAGCTTTTTTTAAAACCTTATTTTTTATTATTGTAGATTTAACATAATATGGAATTTAGGTTTTGGAAAAGGGATTAAGTTTTTCACATGAGATGATTTTTAGTTTTTTGAGTTGGGATTTTGGTTTGCGTTTTGGAGATGGAAGTTACGTTTTCTTTCCTTTTCCTTTGTTTTTTCAATTTATAGATTTGGAACAAAATGAGATTTAGGTTTTCTTTCCTGCTTCCCTTCTTCTTCTTCTTCTCCACCTTTGTCCCCCAATTTCCTCTTTCTCTTATCCTTTGCCCCCTCCTTTCCCTCATTCTATTGCCCATCATCCATCCTCCTCCTCTTCTACTCCCTCTCCCTCCTCCTTCTCTTCCCATTCATATTACCCTCACCACCTTCTTCTTCCCCTATTCTTTTTCTTGTCCTCTCCTCTCCTTCCTCTTTTCTCCCCCCTCTCCTTTCTTCACTTGTTCCTTTTCATCTTTCCGTTATTCCTGACCTCCCTTCCTTTTTTTTGTTCCTATACTTTCTCCTCCTTTTCTCTCCCTCTCAATACACTTATTTTATTTTCCCTTTCCCTCCTCCTACTCCTTTTTTTTTCTATATTCATCTCTCTTTGCTATAATTATGGCCATAAAGTTATGTTGTATATTTTATATTGAGGTTTCAATTGAAAAGTGTTGGATTATCCTAAATATTCTTTGTAAACATTTACTTAGTTTTCTTTAAGGCTTCGTAATTAAATGGAAAAGACACTTATCTTTGTATCACTCTCCTAAAATTATAGCCAAGCTGTTCTCTTGTGTATGATAGATTGAGGTTTAATTTGGAAAATCTTGAATTTCACTAAATCCTCTTTGTAAATGATGAGGACCAGTTTACCCCGGCTACCAATAACCCAGGACTAACTCAAAACACATCAATGTATCCTTTCCTCAAAAAGAGAATATGGATTTGCTTTTAATAAACTCCATGACAGGAATTTCTCTCACTTTCCAATCCTTTCCTCAACTCAATCAATTTAATACATGCCCATTGAGAAAATGACGCAACAGACAAGCCAAAACAAACTTTCAAAACCTAATAAACAACCCTAAAAACTATTGGTTGTAGGTGTTGCGAAATAATTTCGTACCGTAGTTAAAAGATCCTTTAGGCCCTGTGAAATGATTTCATAACTCCTTAAAAAATTTGTCTTTTCAAATTTCTAGAAGGTGAAATGACTCATCCTTGTTTTAATCAACTTCCCATGACCTTAAATTTCTCCTAGACACAATAAATGATTTCACTTACTGTCCTTCACCTATTTTCCAAGGCTAACCCAAATCTACAAGGGTTTTGACAACATTCAACAAAACAGGGTGCTCTGTTTTATGTTGTAACAACACATCAATCACTAACAGAGATCATGCAACCACTATTCTAGGCACAACCACACATTCTTTTATAGACTTTGCAATAGGAATCCCAAAAAGACAAATGAGCAATCTGACCATGCAACTTTTCCAATTGAAAACAGTCAAGGAGTCATTTTTTTACAGCCTTTCCAAATCGGAATTTTATGTTCTACTATAACTAAACTTAGTCATTGTAAATCTCACACAACCACACAGACACTACTCCATGACACAAAGGAAATTCCTCAATGAGTTGGGAAACAATTGCAATAAAATAGTAATACATGACTCACGAACATAACAATTAAATTCATAAGGCATCAACTCTTAATATCAAACTATTCAGCAAATTATAGGGTCTAAAATTTTTATATTAGCAACACATAACATCTACAACACATATACAATGCTACCATATACTAGCAGTAATAACACGCATCAATGTACCAACAACATTTATTCTAAACACATCTACTACAACTATGGCAACAATATGAAGTTACAACTTCATACGCATAGGGGTAAATATGTTCAACTCCGAATTTCACTTGAACCATAAAATCAACTTAGACCTAAAGCATACATCCACCACACTTCTCGATACATTATGATTCTTAATACAAATTGACTCAACTAGTGTAGACATCAATAAATCAAACTTTATGAATAGTATATATACAAAAAAATAGACATAGAAGCAGATAAAAATGTTGCTCTTCAACCAGATTCAAATATACATTAAATTAGATAGAAATACAATGCAACCCAGGCCTCTTTCGACCTCTATCTCTTCTCCTTGTTTTAGAGATTCTCCTCTCTTCCTCTACACACCGCTCCCACTATTATTCTCAAACACTCTTTTCTTTAAAATAAAGCTAACATGGGACAACCAAGTGTCAGAAGATGTATCGTTTCCCCTTCCCCACAAAATAAGGGAAACTAAAACTACATTTACATTAGGAAATAATCCCTCCAACTTATTCTAAAAATAAAACTCACTTCCGACTATAAATATTTACAATTTATAAACAAAACATTTAAACTCACTCCCATGATCATCATGTGATGATCCCATCACATTGTCAATTTTTTGTCTAGTCTTCATCAAATTTTGTGCTCCATTTATGCACCTGCATCAGACTCCCAAGGTACAAAAATTTATGACCTTCTGAACATATGCATATTTTCTTCTGATAACATATTCAACTCGTGAGATACAACACGCCTCTGCAGTAACAAGTCTCCACCTTGCTACACGATACCTCACCAAATTTCTCTTGAGTTTGGGCTTTTGGCATCTTCCTAATCATCTTATCTGGAACCCTTCGAGCACTCCTTTCTCTAGGATACTGCAAATATCCTCACCTTCCTCTACTATTACATGAACAATGAAACTAAAAAATATTACCATATCTTTAAGCAACTTGTACCTTCTTCTACTGCTTTTGTTGGGAACTCTCATCTTTACCTATTGCCAAACTTTTCAAACTTGACAATACATTTCTCAAAAATTTCCCTAGAGTCATAGGTTGCCACTTCATACAATCAACTATACCTTTCTACTTTCCTTTTATTAATTTCATCCTCTAATTTAGTATTTGGATAAAATTTGTTGTCTTAAGGCTAATTTCATATCTTCTCTTGTCACATAATTTAAACAATCTTCACTTAATTCTGGTTTATTTTGTTCCTCATGTGACACTAAAGTTTCCAAGTTGGCTATCAAAGTTTCATCTGCTTCATCCACTATAACAACATCCTCATTATCATCCATACATATGTGTTCATCACCCTTAGGTTGTTCTTACATGGTTACAACTAAACTCCCTTAAACTTTTCCTCCAATTGAGCATTTGATTTCTATCCTAGCTTCACCTGCAACAAATTCCATTTTACCTACTTCTAGACACTCCATCTATAACCCTAGTCTTCCTCATATTTCTGTAGTAGTTCCCATCATCTCTAGTTTTAATTTGATTTTAGCTACTTCTCTATCAAGTTTTCCCTGACTTGATCTATTATGGATTCTCATTGAACCTTTACTATGACCCTTAGTAGTCACAAATTTCCTTCTTCCATGAGCTTCTCCCTACTCATGATGAACTGCACACAAGCCACTGCAACAAGCTAACTCCACCAACCTATTTGGAAATACCATACTAAGCTCTTCCATGCCTATTCTTCTCCTAGTATTTCTGTTGACTCCTTCCTGTGTAATCTTCATCTGAGCACTCTCTACTCTTCTAGCTTCTACATGCAATTTCTCACCTTCTTCCTCTGAGAACTTTGTTTTTTTCCTCACTTTCTACTACAAGGTTCCTTGCCATCATCCTCAACTACAAGCATTAATCATTGCTACTTGTAATCATCAATTAGTGCACAATTAACTAAAAACAAAGACCATTACTTCCTTGTTCAATCTTCTCTTGAACACACAATTATTGTGGCATAATTCTTCTTATTGTTGTCATTCCTTTGTTTTTGCAGACCTTCCTGTTCTTTAAATCAACACCGTTATTCCTCTTGATTGTTCATTATCTAACCATAACTTTGTTCATCTTGACTTTCTTGTAGACATCAACACCATTATTCCTCTTGATTGCTCATTATCTAACCATAACTTGTTCATATTGACTTTCTTGTAGAAATTGTTTCACATGAATGAGTTTTTCTCTTAACTCAACCATATCCTTCTCAAATTTTCATCACTTATTCCTTTGAGTCTAACTGTTTTTGGCAATTTTCATCTTCTTCTTGTGACTTTCCTCTAAAAACCTTGCTGTGACTAATAATATTCATCTTCATCTCTTCCTCTTGTGAATTCTCCTTGTCTACTAGTGAGATGTAAGAATCCCTTCTTTTCTTTGTAACAATTCTGCTACTTATCGCCCATACCAAGTTATCCTCTTGGTATCTTCTCTTCTTTAGGTTTCTTGCGTCAGAACCTCTTCTTGAGCACTCTTTCTCCTCTACTTTCAAATTTTTCTTTCATAAATTCCATGAGAGGGATTTCTCTCACCTTCCAAACTTTTCCTCACCTCAATCAATTTAATACATTTTCATTTAGCAAATGGTGCAACAAGCATGCCAAAAGAGGCTTTCAAAACCTAATACGCAGCCCTGAAAATTTCTTTTTGTAGGCACTATGAAATAACTTCGTAGCGCAGTAAAAATTCCTATAGGCACTGCGAAACGCTTTCGTAGTGCCCAAAAAAAAATGTCTTTTCAAATTACTAGAAGGTGAAATGACTCAACCTTGTTCTAATCAACATCCCATGACATTAACTTGCTCCTTGAAACAAGGAGTGATTTCACTTACCCTCCTTCACATCTTTACCAAGGCTAACTCAAATCTACAAGGGTTTTGAGAACATTAAAAAAAATAGGACGCTCTGCTTTATGTTGTAACAACACATCAATCATTAACAGAAATCATGCAACCGCTATTTTAGGTGCAACCACACATTCTTCTACAAACTTTACAACATGAATCCCAAAAAGACAAATGGTCAATCTCACCATACAAATTTTCCAATCGAAAACAATCAAGGAGGTATTTTTTTTTTATAGCCTTTCCAAAACAAAATGCTATGTTCTACTATAATGATACTTAGGTGTTGTAAATATCACACAACCATATAGTCACTAGTCCATGACACAAAGGAAATCCCTCCATGGGCTTGGAAGCAATTGCAATAAAATACCAATGCATGACTAACTCACAACAATTAAATTCATAAAGCATCAACTCTTAGTATAAATCTATTCAACGGATTACACAGTCTCAAAACTATATATCGGCAACACATATACGACACTACCATATACCAATAGTAATAGTAAACATCACTAGACCAACAACATATATTCTAAACACATCTGCAACAACTACCACAACAATATGAAGTTACAACTTCATATGCACAAGGGTAAATATGTTCACCTCCAAAACGCACTTGAACCAAAAAATCAACTTGGTCCTAAAGCATACAACTACCACACTTCTCGACACATTTAGATTCTTAATACAAATTGACTCAAAAAGTGCAAACATCAATAAGTCAAACTTTATTAACAATATGCAGACAAAGAAACAGGGACAAAGGCATATAAATATGTTACTCGTTAACTAGATTCAAATATACATTAAACTGGCTAGAAATATAATACATCCCAAGCCTATTTTGACCTTTGTCTCTTCTCCTCGTTATGGAGCTTCTCCTCTCTTCCTCTGCACACTACTCCCCCTTTTCTTTTATAACACTATTTTCTTTAAAAAGAAAGGTAACATGGGACAACCAAGAGTCACAAGATGAATCATTTCCCCTTCTCCAAAAAACAAGGGACACTAAAAATACATTTACATTAAGAAATAATTCCTCCAACTTATTCTAAAAACAAAATCCAGTTTCTTATGTAAATATTTACAATTTCTTAACAAAAGTATTTAAAGTCACTCCTAGAATCACCATGTGACTATCCCATCACATTAGCAAACTTTTGTATAATCTTTATCAAGTTTTGGGCTCCATTTATGCATGTGCATCAATAAACTTTTTTTTTTGGACTGTAGCTCCATAATTTAAAGGAAAAGGCACGTCTTTAAAATTGAGTTATGATAGTAATGTTAAATCTTTACCATAATTAATGAAAGTTTTGCAATGAAAATGTACCATATTGGCCTTAAGAGACATCCCACACATTGGATCATTAACATCTAATTTAATATGATGTCATTGTTAATAAGTTAATATAAAATTAGACCAATAAACTTAGGTTTATAGCTCACGAATAGGATCTTAAATTACTATTAAACGTTATAATAGGAGTTGCTTCATTATTAAAGTTGTGTTGTGTTATTGAGACAAACTAAAGGTTTAGTCAAAACTAATACTTTAAGGGTTCATGGCCCATGATTGAATCTTAAGTGGCCTATAATGGGGTTAAGATATTGCGTTTAAGGTTTAAATACAATAATTATGAGTTTCATGATGTGTAGATGATGGTTCTGCTTTAAAGAAAAGATGAAATATAAGGATATAGGCTTGGACTTTCTTCGCCTATATATTGGACCTTTAAATCACTAGATAGATCTTGGCCTACTAAGGATGCATGGTTCTAAAATTAATATTCGAGGGAAACATAAATGAGTCTTATACACAAGAATTTCATTTGCTTTCTGTAACTACTTGCCTTTCTCTAGTAATAACTTTCTCATCCACATCTCACCATGCTATTTTTTGAAGACTAATTCTCGTAGTAACTTTCTAGTCCACATCTTGCCATGCTATTTCTTGAAGACTAATAGATTTTTGTGAGTCAAATTCTATTTATTTTTTTGCTAAAGCAAGCGTAGTTCCTTCTATTTCAATTCAAATAAAAGATACATAATATACAAAAGGGTGCAATTGCCCAAGCTAAAGCCAAGCCTAAGCTTCGGGCCCACAGACCATGTCTCGGGCCCACAAACCAAGCCTCGGGCCCAAACAAGGTCATTCGATCATGCCCCGCAGATCTAATAGTCCAGGTGAATATCGAGTGAGCAACGTGCTCACACTGTAAAGCCAAAAATAGACCCAAAAATATAATAAATCATCCTTAAAATCCATATTGGGTCTGAATGGATTGATAACCTTTGGGCATTTTATCTGCCCAAAATGCACCAGATGCAAGCGGACACAAAAAGTGTCTCCAACTAGCGGGAGCTTAACTACGCCTTCGGACCCGAAGTCTTATAGAGTCCAATCTGAAATACATTTCAGGTCCAAATGGAGGGTTAACCACCGAGCAGTTTGTTGCGCGAAATGCATTAAATTTCCGCGATTATTCTAACCTGCCCACTCTTTAGTGAAATTCTCGGCACTAAACATTAAAGGGCTTTGAAGACTTGTTTTGTTAATAGTTTCCCACATGTTAAACTGTAGACTTGTTCTGTAGATAGTTTCCCACCTGTTAAACTGATAACTGTAGAATTCCTATGCCATATCCCCATCTGATAAACAGAGTAAACCCCTATGTTCACTTTTGACCTCCTACTCAAGTTTTTCCTCATGTTGACTAAAAGTCCTTTGAACATGCAGAACACCTTGCTTATACATCATCTTGCTTTTTTCCTATGTTCTGGCAAATCTCCCTGTCTGTTGATGCCTGTTCGTGACACTCATCCCTCAAACGACCTTGAGGAGTCTCTGTCCATTCATATATTTTATTGCTTTTGGCACATAGAACGCCCTCATTAGCCATAATATTCGCTAACCTATTGGCAATTCTTCGCACATGAGTGAACCTAAGGGTTCTCATGGTGTGCAGGTGGGATTGAATAAGATCATAAACTTGCAGTAATCTCCATTGTTTCGAAACTTTGTTTGGCACTGATCTGTTGCATATTTTCTTGACTGAGTTGATTATCAGTTCAAAATCAGCTTCAATTATGGTATTATGTAAGTTTGAGTCCTCTAAGATTCATAGGCATTGCTCCAGGGCCATGAGCTCTGCCATATTGTTAGTGGCTTTACCCAGATGACTGTGAAAGATGGTTTTTATTAATCCTTGGTCATCTCTTATTACTCCTCCATATCCAGCAATGCCAGGGTTTCCTTTTTAGGCCCCATCAATATTTCACTTCATATATCCATTAGGGGGGGGTTGCCAGAGATCCTTATGAGATGATATATGACTTACATTCTTGGCTGTTCCTTGGGGGAAGAGTCCTTGAAGGCCCAACTGGATCAGAATTTGCCTATCCTGTTCATGAGGTTGGTTCTCAGGGGAGGTTTTTATAAGGCTACTAACGGTCTCTTTAATCTGTCTTATGATCTGATCCATAATGCTCTTGGTAGAACCACTCCTGTTCTTGAAGATTCTATTGTTGTGTTCTTTCCATACATCCCAAATCAGAAAGCTAGGAACTAGTTCCCAAGCTTTGTTGAGAATCTCATTAGCAGAGAAATTACTTCTCCAATTCCTCAATGTGCTTTTGATGTTGCCAATGTCCCTATTAGACTGTTTGAATATTGAACCATCCAATTCCACAAGATAGAGGTGAATGGGCATAAGTTGAGAAGGTGTTCCATAGCTTCTTCTTGTAATTTGCAAAGCTGGCATCTTGATGGCCCAATTACCCCTCTATTCCTCAGGTTTTCCCAAGTTAAAATCTTTTTGTGTTGCACCAACCACATGAATAGTTTGATTTTCATCCAAATTTGATTCTTCCATAGGTCCTTCCAGGCCATATCAAGGTTGGGAAAGTTAAGCCCATGGGATATTCGCTTGGCCTCTTTAAGGTTTAATTTCCCTTCATTGTTTATGCCCCATCTCAGTTGGTCAGAAGAAGTTGAAATCAAAATCTTTCTCTGTTCCAAGATAGTTGTGAGAGCTTCTACTTTGGCCTTCAATGGAGGCCTCATTGTACAATAGATTCTTCCATACTCTCCATTTTCCTTCGTTTCTGTTCTGCTCCCAGAAGTCATTAACCCTATGTAACACTTTTTCATCGATATCATTCTTAAGATTGTCAAACTCTTCTCTCAGCAGTTTTGGTTCCTGTTGCCAATTATCTTCCCAAACCTAAGCAAGGTTTCCATCTCTAATTTCCCAGAAACTATGTTTCTGAACAATAGCTCTATTCTCCCAAGCTTTGTTCCAGATGTGGGAGCCTTTGATTATTCCAGACATTCTGATGAGCTCCCTTTCTTGCTAATTGTTTGGATATTTCTGTTTCCAAACCTTGGCCCAAGGGGCATCTGATTCCTTTAGCCATCTCCACCAAAGTTTAGCCCCTAAAACTTTGTTTAGGATTTCAGGGTCATCGAGTCCCAAACCTCTATGTGTCTTAGGTTTACAGATCTTTTCCCAGGCTACCAGAGCCCATTTCTTTTTCTCTTCCCCTCTACCCCAAAGAAAATCTCTTTGAATATTTCTAATGCATTGCATCACTTCTTTAGGAGTCGGAAGTGCTGAAAACATGAAAATAGGAATAGTCTGTAGGATGGCTTTTGTATGCACTAGTCTTCCTGCCAAATTCAAAGCCTTGTTTGTCCATTTCTGAATTCTGTCCTGAAGTTTATTAATAATGAGCTCCCAAATTATCTTGCTTAGAGGTATGTCTGTCATAGCATTTGGTCTGAATGTATCTAGTGTCATAGCATTTTCTTGCTTTGGGATCAAGGCTATGAAAGAGGTGTTGAGTGCTTTCAAAACAATTTTGTTTTTCCTTGAGTCCTCTACCACCTCCAAAATGTCTTGCTTGACTATGTTCCAGCATGCTTTGAAGAAGTCGACATTAAAACCATCCGGGCCATGAGCTTTCCCATTTTTCATTTCTTTGATGACTTCATTGACCTCCTGTTCATTCACTGGCCTGTTAAGATTATAATTATCTTCTCTTGTCACAAGCCTAGGAATGTGTTTAGTGAAGTCATTGATAAAATGTGATCTATCTATGAGGGGCTCCTCTATTATGCCTTGGAAATGTTAAACGAGAGCAGATTTTATTTCTTTATGGGTATTGAGATGTTTTCCTTGTGTATCTTTTAGTTTTAGAATCCTGTTACGAGATTGGTGATCCATTGTGGATTTGTGAAAAAACCTTGTATTCCAGTCTCCTTCCTTTAACCATTGAACTCTAGATTTATGTTTCCAGAAGATTTCCTCTTGCTTACATAAGCCTTCCCATTCCTGATGAAGCAAATCAACTTGCTTCTTACCCTCCTCGGTGAATCCCTTTGTGATGAGCTCCCAGTTAATTTCCTGAAGCTTTCCTTCATTTGTTTTTTTGCTTCGAAGATATTGCCAAACTCATTCTTGTTCCAATCTTTAAGCCTGAGTTTGATGTGTTTCATCCTCCACTACAGAAGGAACATTTTAGTACCCTGAACATTCAAATCTTCTGTCCACCATTTTTCAATATTGTTGTTTAAGTTCGGGTGGGTAAGCCAAATATTTTCAAATCTAAAAGGTCTATTTCTTGGCGTTCCTATAAAGGATGCTTCTAACTGAATGGGCCAGTGGTTCGAGCCTCCAAAAGGGAGAATCATAGCTGACAAGTCAAGGCCTAAGAGGATACGGTCCTCAGAGATAATGAATCCATCAAGTTTAGAGGCCACTTGAGTAGCCCCTCCCCTTTTATTGTTCCAAGTGAAGATACCATTGGAGGTTTTTGTATCTACTAGCCTTATGTTGGTAATGAAGTTCTGAAAAGCTATGGAATCTCTACCTAGAGATCTAGTCCCTCCTTTTTTTTCCAAAAGAGATTTGATCATATTAAAATCCCCTCCCAAAATCCATGGGATGCCCATATGCCTTTCTCTTAGCTCCTCTAGAGAAGTTAGAAGCTTGAATTTATCTTCAAGCTTTTGTGGACCATAGACATTCGCGATCAGATAAACTTCCTTGTCCCCCAAAGATTGGATGACCACTGAAATGTAGTTCCTGGATGCTTCAGCATCTAGGATTCCAAGTTTTTGAGGGTTCCACATTGTAAGAATTCCCCTTGGTGCATTGTCTGCTTTAACTTCTAGATATTCATACTTAATAAGCCACTTGTTGTGTATCTTTCTTATTTTATCTACAAAACATTTTGTTTCCTGGATAAAAACCAAATCTAGTTTTTCTTCCTTCATTCTATTGCTGAGATTTCGTTGTTTCCTTTACTTTATGCCATGTTGTTAACTTCATTATGAAAGATTTGTAAATGAGCAACTAGTTAAGTCTTTCATCTTACCTGAGTTTATCATGAGTTTTCCACATTCAATTAGCAGCTCATTTTGTCTTTTTCTTCCTCTTTTTCTTCCTAGGTTCTTGGGAACTTGTCCCTCTATTTCCTCCATAGTTTTGACCCCTCCGTTATCCTGACTATCATGGTTTCTTTTTACCCTAGAACCCTTTGCCTGAGTTCTCCAGAGGAAGAGCTGTTGTACTCTCTTAAATTCCTCTTGAGGTAGCGAGTCCACTCCTCTAGTAGTTCCTTCCTCCAGGGACTTTTCTAAATCGAGATGCTCCCTTTCTAGTATGTCTTGCAGTTCATGTTCCTTCGTTCCCACTTTGCTTGAGGTCATTTCTTGGTCCCTATCAAGTTCCATCGTGCTGGGATGATCCTCCTTTTGTTGACTTTGGTCGAATCTATCCTCCATGTTGTCCTCCTTTTCCTTCTCTACTGGATTGTCCTTCAAAACTTTTTTTGCTTTCTCTTCCCCTTCTTCTTCTTCTAATATCTTGAACTTATTATGACTAGGTTGTTTTTGCTCATACATTTTTTTTTGGTTCTTTCTTCCTCCTTTTCCTTTTCCTCCTGCTTTGGTAAGCTTTCAATCTTTTTACCTGAGGTTGCTTTGAAACTGCTCTCCATCTTATTTAAAGGACAGTGTCTGAAGAGGTGCCCGTGTTCATGGCATTTGCGACATCTGAAGGGTATATGCTCATAATCCACCACCTGCACCCAATTTTCATCAAAAACTTCTAGAATTATTTCATCCAGCAAAGCACCAGAAAGGTCCATTTCCACGCATATTATAGTAAAGGAGGTATATTTCCTGCGCAGTGTGGCCTCTGATATTTTTATAAAATGCCCTAGTTTATCACCTATGTCTTTTGAGCAACCAATAATCTAGAGGTAGGGAATAAATTCTTATCCATACTAGCACCGAAGTAAATGTTTCTCGCTCTGGGACGAAGTTCATCACACAGGGTTGCATATAAAGACTTGCAGTTGCATAGAAGTATGGTCCTCCTTCAAATATTTTGTCCTTATCCTCGAGGTTAGTAAACACAACTATGAATAAACCCTTGGATCCAAGGTGCAGATTTATATCTCCCTTAGGTTTCCAATAGTTCTTTATCCACATGTGTAGGGTCTTCTCCATAGGCCATAACCCCATGAATTTGCAAATCACTACATAACTCGCCATGTGCTCCCTATGCGCCTGTAGGGTTGGGTCACTTAACACCACTCGGGGTGTGATGGAAGCCTTGGGTTTACATGGTCTTGTCCGAATTTTGGGGTCATCTTTCTGACTGTCTACTTTTGTAGGTTTCTCCCTTCTGACTTCCCCCTGTGTTTCTGCCATACTCTGTGCTCTATTGTTTACCTGTTTTCCTCTTTCTGTATACCCGGTTTCCACTTCCATGGGCTTCTTGAAACGATTAGAGACTACATGACTGTAGGAGGGAGTAGAACTCCCCCCTTCTCGTCTCTCCATGGTACCCAACTCTAGTATTCTACTCCAAACCCTAGTTCTGCGCGGTTTCCTTCCTCCAAAAAACCAACGCCCAGTTCAGGGCCTTAATCTCTTTCCTTTCCAAATACCAGGAAATCCCAAATACAATCATTCGAGTCAAATTCTATTTCAAAAATGTGAAAATTGTTAAATTTGGGAACCAATATTTTTGGAGCTATGATTTTGTGAGCCAAATTTTATTTCAAAACACTGGGTGTAACATAAATACAAAAATAAACAATAAAACGCCATTAATGTGAAAATGGTTAAATTTGAGAACCAATATTTTTGGAACTATAATTTTATTAATATATTAGGATAGTTATGTTAACTCTTGAATTCTGTACTGGTTTAAATTTAAAGGTTAAAATACACTACCCTAATAATACATTAATAGAACCATAAAAAACTGAGAGCAACCATAATGT
>APFE031659513.1:55893-125701 GCA_000404065.3 Pinus taeda
TTCATTTATGTAATGTAAAGGAGGTTGCCCCCTCGAAGAGGCTAAATTCTAAGGCATTGATCTATCTTTTCTATCTTTTCTTGAGCTGGTTTCATAACATCAGTCCATTGAGGAAAATAATTTTCACATTGATTTGATGCAATTTCTAACCCATAATAAAAGCAATAAAAATAATACTTCTAATATAAGTGTACCTAGTGACTGGCGCAAATGTCTCTTCACATTCCTCTCCCTCCTTCTTGGAGAACCCTCTATGCTTCCATATACCACATGCTTGATCTTATAGATCCACTTGGAAGCCACCACTAAATTCCACTCAAATCTTGGCACAATTGTTCACACATCATTCTTCATGAAGGACTAATATTCCTCCATCATAGAATCCTTCCAAACTTGTTGGTTTGAATCCTCCTCACTGCTAGATGGCTCATAATCAATGATGTGACTCATCAATGTTGGGTATCCTTATTACTTATTAGGATGATTATTTTCTCTGAAAGTGCCTCAGGGATTTGTATTCCCTTCTACATCCTGCAACACATATCAAATCCATGTCGACCTCCTTTTGAACTCTAGGAACAATGACCTTACGTGAGTCCAATAGCTCAATGGGTCTTTAATGATCTAAAGGATGTTCCATAGGTGGAAAAGGAATTTAACCCATGCACTTGTGAGGATCGTGCTCCTCATCATCAATATCCATGTAACACCCTTTGGATCTCTAGTAGGCTACGTCATTTCACTCTACCTCACTATTTACTCCCTCTAAACTAGGAACTCTACAATAATCTGGCATGGTCTTCTATGTTTCTATAATTTCTCCCTCTTGAACACAAATCTCTCTTGCGAAGTTTGTTCTTAATCCTCAGACAATCCTCTTGCCACAAACTTTGTTTTGTTCTTCTATATGCTTCCTTCTACTGCCAGAATAATTACCTTAGCAACCTTCATGATCCATTTGCAAACCAAATTAGGAGGTCATGGAAGAACTTATTATAACCAAGAAAAATATACAATGACAAGAGGTTGATCGAAAAAATGTAATAATAATAATCAAGGAAGAAAGATATGAAGTACCTATCTTTTGATATGAGGATTGTAGAAAATTGTCCACTCCCTCTTGATCCATGCCTTCTTGCAAAAAGTGTTGAAATTCATATGTAATATCATCAATCTAGAAATTCTCATCCACGTCCTCATCATCGAATACTAATGCATGTTTCTTTCCTTCCTTCCTTTCATGAATTGTATGAACTAGGGTTTCTTCGTCCTCAAGTTATCCAGCCACAACAAAGGCTCAACTCCAACCTAAGACATCTTCATGCTAACAGGAAGATGAACCATGTACAAAATCCATTGGCATTAAGCACTCTATGTACCATTCTAAGGTTTCACAAGCCCTTAGGACCAATACTTCAATACAAGCCATAACCTTCTAGACTTTTGGGTTTTACAAACCCTAAGACTTAAATTTCATCGACACCCTTTGCAACTCCAACAAATTTGTCATGTGAAAATTATTTTTCTATAGTCATGAAACCAATCATGGCCCCTTGAAAATAATTTGACACTAATCCATTACAATATATCATCATATCATCTTAAATGTTTGAACACCATTTACCACCCATGAATCTCATCACTCGAATTTATTGCCTTATACAAAAGGTAGGTTAGGGAGGCTTTCTTCTTAGCTTCATCTAGCTATGGAGTAAGTTCATTTTGCCATCAGAACAAGCCCAATTATTCTTATACTTAGTGTCTACATCATCATCCTAAGGTTCATCTATCTTTCCTTCTAGTAAAAGGATTTGGTCATAGATCAGATTATAGAATAAGTGTCATCAAGGAATGATCCCAATGGCCTTTCTTCACTAAAACTCTAATACCATGTTGATTTTCTAGTGCTAATTAGACAAGCATAGTTTTTATTAATTGATAATTACTTCTAATGATATATAGTATTACTTTAGCACATTCCAAAAGATCATTAAGAAATTACACTAAAAAGTTTCAACTGTAAATGCAACGAAGATAGTAACAATTATAATAGGAAATCCATGCATAGAATACACTAGCACACTTCCCTAGGAAATCCAAAATTGAGAGGAAACCAAACAATATTTTCTAGGAGAAATTGTTCAGTTTAGCAAAATTAAAATTTGATAATTTTCAAGTGAAACTTGGTCAACCTATACCAAAGTTACAATTCTAGTCAAACCTAGTCAAACATTACTTATTTTCTATACCTTCCAGCTAGCAAGTCCTTGACCTTTTACAATCCCTTAAGACTAGTTCAACCTATTTCCAATCTACTATCCTAACTTCACCATAACCTTAGCCTTAGGAACCCTTCTTAGTAATTATGTTCCAGCCCTCCTACTGACTTATAACAGATGACTCCTAAGACCTATCATGACCCTACAACCTTATCCCCATCTATCCATAAAACCCAACTTGATTTACAAACTTACTTACTATACGTGTGCAACTTTATCAATGTGTTTATGGACCTGAATCAACCTAGCCAAAATGTGCTCCTCTGACACCTATTTGGGATGATCTTATCCTCCTAGTTTGCAGCCTGTAACTCACCCCTATCTAACTTGACTTGATGCTTGTATTCAACCCACACCAACATTGTCCACAAACCCTTTTCAAGTTTTATCTGCATGTCTGAGACATGCCCCTCTTATGACCCAATCATAGCCTTCCTGCAACCACATCCTAGCTTGGACTATAGTTTATTTGGGCTCTGTTTAGGCCTCTTCTCCTATGGAAGAATATGGCCCTCTGTGACCCTCAATGCAGCCCTAAACATACCTATGTCATGCCTCTTCTACCCATGTTAAACCTCCATGTGTTGATACCTACTTTAAGGCATAGAGTAGCCCTAAACCAACCTTACTTGAAGATAAAAATGGGTAAAAATGAGGACTAATTCCATTTTATAGTGTTCTTGTTGTGCCTAAGGGGCATGTATCCTTTATGGGCCAACTTGAGTAGCTTAAATTTAAAATTAAATTAAAATTTACCTTATTTTAAATTTCATTCATTGGTATATTTGTGTAGCTAGGGAATACCTCCCATGGCTACCCAAAAAATCAACAAAAAATATATAATAAGAAAAGGGGAGAGAGAGATGTCATTATGTTTCCTGGAGAGATTTATTTTGTGTGAATATTGGATTTTCTTATTTAACTGTATGGATTATGCTATGCATTTAGACCTTAGAGAAGAATATAGAGTTGCTATGATTGATGATGATGACTAAAATTGATATTGTTATACTAGTAGATTTTGTAACCTAGTAGAAGACATGGAAAATGGAGCTAACACCTTTAATGATTTTAATACCTTGTACATAAGGGATGTGAGGCTATGAAAAGACCATGGTGAGATGAAATTGATGATTCTTGAGCATGGTTTGATTTTTCTCTTAGAATACAAATTGATTATGATATATTTCATGATGTTCCAAGGAGGTGTTTTTGTTTATGTTGATGTAAGAGTTGAAGGCCAAATATTTAAGTACAAAAACCATAGGATGGAGAAGTATATGTGGATATTAGGACTATATTTGTATTTTCATGCACTTGTGTGATGCAACATGGTTAGGGTTCATAAATACTAAAGAAGAAAACAATTCTAGTGTGAATAGCATATGTGATCAAAGCTTGTTGAAGCCAAGGGAGGACTTCTTGGTGTTGATTCTAGCTTGTTGTGGATTTTTCATGGTGCTTATGGTTTTAATGATATCACCTTGGTAGAGTTTACAGTGCTGGATATTGTACTAATTTTCTAATAAATTTGTTCACATGTATTTTGTTTCTTCAATATAGGTATAAAGTATCTTTCCATCTAAAATTGTGTGATTACAAAGTTGATTTTTCTTCTTTCATATTCATGATTAAGTAATTTCAAACATTAATCACTCGTGTTGGTTTGATATAAAATAAGGTTGATATTTTTAAGTGATTTAATATATAACTTGAAGATAAAAAAAACATATTTCTATTAAAAAAATTATTGTAATAAAATTCTTTTAAGATTTGGTATATTCTTAGAGAAGTTGGCTATGATGGATCAAACTAGTTGCAATTTTTCTGGGATAATCAAATACTTGTATCACCAGGAATATGCCTAAATGACATGTCTTTAAAAACACAATCCAAACACCTTAAAAAATATAACATGTTGAAGTGTTCACTTCCTAGATACAAACTCGACCTACAAATCTAACACCTCAACATCAAATAAAAAACAGTTTGATTCATGGAACATGTACCTTGTACTATGTGTGTGTGTGCTCAAATGTACAATGTACAAAATGATACCCCATTCCCTAACATGAGCCTATGACATATAATGTCATATATAAAAAATTGGTCTCATCAATCACTCATTGACCATTTCTACCCTCACCACTATAATCTGGATATGCTTTAGTAGCTACAACCACCCTCCTAAATTTTTCCTATGCTTTGTTTTGGAGCCTCCCTTCTAAATCACAATAGCTTGTCTTACACTGATCCAGGTACTTGTGCTTCAATGGAGATTTATTATTTGCATCTCATTTTGTGTTTTCTCACTCAGTTCTTTTCTAACCCACAAGTCAATCTCTTGACTTGGTCTTTTGATAGTTCTGGGCTTTCCTTAGAGAATTATGCAATTCTTGAGGGAAATTGGCCTTACTCTTGGCAATTGTGTAGTCCTAACTGTCAATGAGCCTTGAGCTTAGAAAATGTGAAGTATTAGATGACATCCACACTTGAGCTAGGAAATTTCTCAAACATGAGAGGTGGCCCAGACCCACTGAGGCTAGAAATTACGCAGAACCCACTGTGCTCAGAAACTACATAATACATGAGTTAGAGAGTTACCTAGTTCTTCCCAAAATTGCACAACTTTTCTGGGAATGCATGGAAGTTTTTCCTAAAAAAGAAAAAGAATTGAAAATAAAAAATCATCCCCAAAAAATAGGGATCTATTCTTAGCAACCTAAAGGAGGCACTTGATTTATTTTGGAAATTGCCACCAAGTGTCACTTTCCATTGATTTTAGGCATGCATCTCATAAACACTAACTTGGCCAAATATATTTAATCAACACTGATAGAGATCATTTTCACATTTGATCATGAAGTTATGGAATTCTCAAGGAGATTAAGGAACCTTCGTTGTGATCATTGTTGCTTTTCTCGGTGAGTTTTACTTTTATAGTATTTTACCACTTTTTCTTTTGATTTTTGTTGTTTAGCTTGTGCGAGTGTTGTTTCACTTATTTCTTTGAAAACATGTTGGCATTTTAAGTTGTTTTAGCTTGTATAAGTGTTGTTTCAAGTTTTAGATAACCTTTCCCAAGTGTCGCATGAGTTAATGTGTTTTTTCACCAATAAGTGTCATTGCGACGACTCTCTTCACATGTTTCATTTTCCTTTAGTTTAATTTATTCTTGTACTTGTTTCACATGCATGCTTCAATACTTAGTCATATTTTCACTCATCATCACACCATCCTTCATATTTGCTTGTTTTCACACTCCCCATTGTAAGATTTGGGCTTCCCTTGCCCATATCTCACACTTCACTACATGCACTGCACAATTTGGGAGCTCAAGGTCTTTGCCTTGGCTTATGTAATTGCACAGAGCCTATGTTGGGTTGGCTCCAACTATGCATTGCACAATTTTAGGAGCCAACCTCCCAAATTGGCCACTGAGACTGGGAAATGCACAATCTCTCTCGACCTTAGCCCATTACTGAACTACGAATTGTGTTGTTCCAGTCATTAAGCTTCCTAACTGACTATTGGGACTACACAATGTGTAGTTCCCACAGTCAACCAATCACCTCTATCAACCAGAATTACACAATCCTTCCCATTATGAGCCTGACTTGTTGCTTGATCTTGTCTTGAAGTTTCTATAGTTTTAAGCTGACATTTTCTTTCCATGAGTGTCCTCTCTGTCCCACAGGTATAATAGTTTTTGAGCATCTCTCTAGTAGTTACAATTAACATGGAATCCAAGAGAGCTACATCAAAGGAAACCATCGAGAGAAATACTAGGGAAGCAGTTGAGCAGATATCAATTGATCTACTAGTTTATGCAGATAACCATTTTCTCATTGAGAAGGGTTCAATAGTGCCATGGAAGCAAATAAAAGATACTTTTGCAGATAACTTCAAGGAATACTTAGAGCACTAACAAGTTTATCTTAGTATCTAATGGTTAGGCTTACATAAGGTTGCATGCAAGTACTCTTCTTTCCCAAGTGAAGACATTATCAGCTCGATTATCTCACACATAGATGAACAGACTATGACATTGAGTAGTGCAAGTGGGATAGAGATTTCCACTTTTAGGGAAGAGAACTTTCAATAGATATATCATTTACCCCAGTCAGTGAAGCATATGGACTAATTTTTCTATGCCATCCATAGCTTTATGAATACTAGATATATCATAAAATGTTGGGTGAAAGAGTCATCAAAGTTTAGACAGAAACCCACTCGTGTTTACTAGACAAAGTCCCTCAGGAAGGCTTATCAATTTTTGATCATCTTTTCCTGTAGAATATATGGTCAAGAGAACACATAAAACTTTCTTGAAGGGTGGGTAGTCATACTCAACTAGTTGGTGAGTGATTGGAAGCCATTCAACTGGTCATATTTTTGGCTCTTCAGTTGAATATCCATGTGACTAACACTAGGAATCCACCCAAGAATGAGAAAGCAAGGTTTTACATGTCCACATACTTACTAGATGCAATATGTTCCCAACAGTAGTTCCTTGGCATCAGTTGGACATGGACACCAAAAGAGACCGTCGTTAACATCTATTACTAGTTTATTTCTGACTGCAACTATCGAGGAGTGATGGAAAGGTTGACTAACCATTTTATCATCCCATTGTACAAGCTTGTCTTTGAGTATGATCTGCCTTGCATGTCCCAAGAAGCAATGGAGGAAATTTTAAACATTACAGACTGGTATGTCTCACTAGGTGGCACCTTCATTAGAGTGTTTGGCGGAGAGAATCCTTCACATGTTTTACCAATCTATGCCATTGACAAAGTTCATCATGCAAGAAGTCTCATATGACCTCTCTACAAGGTTGTCAGTAGGGTTGCATAGGAAGAAGAAAGCACCATGGCCCCTCTTCCTTTGCAGATCGAGTTATAGGAGATTAAGATCTTGAAAGTTGAAGATGTTGAAGTTAAGGACATAATGAAGTTTGAGTTTGGCACCAAAGACTTTAATCCATATGATCCCCACAGTATTTTCAAGGACCACTATGTGAGGGTACATTTTCCATGGATCCACAGGGCATGTCATAGGCTAGGGGAGGACCCTTAGAGGTACTGTTACAATGTCTCCAAACTCCATGAGTTGTTCAGTACAGGAACATCTTGGAAGGCTACTCTGCAGATAGTAGCAACTCCAAAAGCAACAAAAATAGCAATAGGTAGGAATCCAGTGCAGGACAAGGGGAAGAGCAAGATTGTTGAGAACCCACAGGCAGAGAAAATATGCAAGATGAAGGAAGATCTTATCTTGGATAATGTAGCATCCGCAGTGGAAGAAAAGAGGGAGAAAAGGATAAAGAGAGAAGGGTGAAGGAAGAGAAAAGGAGAGGCTATAGGAAGCAGAAATGAAGGTGCAGGAGACAAAGAAGAAGTTGAAAGAAGAACAGGAGTTTAGGAGCAAAGAAATAGAAGAGAAGAAGAAACAGGAGGAAGAACAAAGGCGAGAAGTATGACAGGGCAAACAATGCTCATACAAGTTGATGAGTCAGAACAACTAGCAACTGAGGAAGAGGGTGAATATATGCATGATTGGGATCTTGCTCAACAAATTGAGAAACTAATTGAAGTGAAATACATGGATATGGATTAGGAGCCACAAAATGAAGATAATGACCTTTGCCAAGAGCACTAGAGGTCATCCCTCAATCTCAACCATGTCTAGTTCCATAACCAATCCCAAGCGAGCAAGGAGATATCATTCTCCTTGATGATGATATGGTCACGGATGTGCACAGTCTATCATTTGACAAGTTGTAAAAGGAGATTATACAGTCACAAAGGAAGCACTTTCTGGTTGATCACGTGTCACTTGCATTCATCAAGGAAAGGGTGATAGTGTCAGACACTAGGAAGCATCCAACTTCCCTTGCCGAAGCCAACTTGGCTTATGTAGGAGAAAAAAGCTCAAATGTTAAGTACTTGATGGCTGAGAATGAACAACTGGCAAAGAACTTGCAGGTGGCAAGGCAAGAGGCATAAAAACTTTGAGAATCAATGTTGAACGCAGATTCTGCAATGGGGGAGATGAGGAAAGTGATACTTGTTGAAGTACCAACAATTGAGGGTACCATGCAAAAACTCTATGATGGATTTGTCACCGTGCATAAAGTAGTTGTCCTAGTGTATGGCATACAATAGCAGAGAAAATAGTTTGTTCAAACTCTCAAGAACATACATGTTGCCATCACCCATGTACAAGAGTGGACAATTCAGTACAAAGGGGCCCCACTTGACTTAGTTAAGAAGATGAAGCCAAAGGAAGAGTTGGAGAAAGGAAAGGTTTAAATTTTGATCCAAAAATACAAGCCGATCACCCCATTCATCAACAACATATCTGTCTCATATGTGCGGTTGTGTAGTAGCTTGGATGTCATGCTAAGAAAGCATAGGATCCCATCAATCATTTCCCTCACTGACGCTAGACCAAAGAACCAAGTCCGACTAGAGATCAATGAGTCCACACAATATCTGAGGTGAGGGGCCACCAAGGAAGACTTGGAGCTAAACACATACAAAATTTATAAGTACATTAGTGGTCCTATCAAGGTTAATACCATGTTGCACATGCTCCAGAATGAGTTGGATACAAGTTCCAAGACCATATACCCTCATGCCTTAGAGGCAAGAGTCATGCAATACAAAGCTTGGCATCAATATGTGACCAAGAAGCACCAAGTGGAGGTTTCTAAGTTGGTATTTCCCCAAACATCGGAATCATAGTGTTTTGTCTTGCTAGGCTATCTCTAGGCTCTTTTGTCTCACATGGGTACATGTGGAAAATGTAATATTATTTGTAAATATGTTGTAAGTGAAATTCCAAGTATCATTAGTAGAATGTGAGAGGTCATCATGTTATGTAATGAGTTTCTTGTAAATAATTTGAAGAGTTATGAGGGTAGTCAAAGAGTCACAAATGAGAATGTTAAGGGTCACCCTACCCTTTGTTATAAATAGAACCTCATAACTCATAGGAAGGGATTTTGGGGAGCCAAGCTTTTGGCTAGGATTAGGCTTAGATAAGGCTTGGGAGTATGTGAAGAGCTTTGTCTTCTCCATAGCATAGAGCGAGTATACTTATTTGGAGGGGAAGCTTTTCTTAACTGTAATGTCCCACTATTGGGGCTAGTGGTCTTATCAATGGAAATTTCATTTATAATAATAATATCAGAGCCAACACACTTTCATGCATATGTTGTTAATGCAGTTTGACTATTCTAGTTTCTTTAGCAATGTATGTTACTTAACTTACTCTTTTTCTTATGAACTACTTTTTATGCAATTGCATGAATCTTATTGAATGTGTGTTGTTGGATTAACTCATCACTTTAATTTCTGGACTATTCTGCATTTTAGCTTGTGATGCCATTCAGCTCACATGTTCCTTTCAAGCTGCATAATATTACAGGATTCTAAGGCGCACACTTCCTTTACCCCTCCATGTGTTAGAACCTTCATGCATCGCACTTGACTCTCTGTTGGGTCACACACTTACTCTCACCCAAAGTTATCATACTTACCTCTACACGCTACCGCGATCAAGGCATTACATTGCCACGAACTAGTGAGACTCCTCCTCCAAACGGTTTGAGGTCTAGTTGGGACTTCATATCAGAGAGATCCCCTGAATGTTGGTGGGTCCATCACCATCAACACTTCTAGCACTAGAAGGATGGCCAAATGAGCAGATGGGCCCTTGAGGTCTGTTTTGAATTTCTGCACATATTTCATGACTTTTGTCCAAATAATAATCCCCATGTGTTTCTCTCATGCTATTGATTTTGAGGTGTCGGCTAGCATTATAGATGACTTGTCCAAATATAAGTTAAAAGTTGAGGATGGAACTAACTTTTTTAGGCACGTAGTCACCTTTGTTGGCTTCTATGACAAGCATGATGTATTGTTTGACAATATTGCATGTGGGTTGTTTGCTTTCACATTCGAAGGGCATGCAAAGCAATGGTGTCACACATTTCCTGCAACCTATGTACATTCCTTTTATCAATTTTTTAGATAATTATGTCATGCTTTCATTATTTATGACCATAAATCACTTAATAAAAAAATTAAAATTACAAAAATCACTTGACGAATCTCTTCAAGGTTTTCATGATCGTTTTCTTCACTACTGTTATGAAATTCCGAAAGATGAAGTTGACTAGGAATTTTTGGAGGAAATATTTAAACATCTTGTTCATATTTATGAGAATCCACATGAATTAGAATATTTTGAACCTCACCCAACATACCTTAGTGTTAGAGCTTCCAAATCTGAGACAGACAAGGTTGTTGTCCCAACTAACCCTCCAACCCCTTCTCATCAAAGAACTCTAGCTTCATAGGTCAAGGTGGGAGAAATTGAGAATCCACCTATTGATCTAGCACCATCTCCTCCTACCCCATATGCTCATGATTTCTGCACAGATTTGGAAAGTGACACCGATGGTTGACATGTTTTCTTATCTCCTCATCCTTCATCCTTTGGTCTATTTGATCCTCCAAATTTTGATGTGTTGTTTTCATCTATATCGGATCTTACATGTGATGTTCACAAGGATCAAGTTTTAGACAAAGTTGGTGTTTAACAACTAACCTGCACTATTACGTTTAATGAGTATGTGTAGGAATCTGAACAAGCATATATGGTAAAGGATGACCTCCTTCTGTCCACAACTTATCTAATTTATCCTGACATCTTCCACGATTCTACCATTTTTGTTCCATCTTGTGAAAGTTCATTTCTAGATGTTTCTATCTTCGATAATTTGCAGAACACGTGGAATGCCAATTTTTCATTAGATTGCAGAGAGGAAAAATATATCTTCCTTGATCCTCCCAATCTCTCATCTCACCTTTCCAAAAACATAGAGGGTGAAATTTCTAATTTTTCATCATCCTCTCTGTATGATTCATCAAATCATGAGGATGTCGTTGTCCATTAGCTTGAATTGTTTTATCATGGCTATCGTGATCTTTTCATCCATTTATCTAATCATGATCATGGTTTCCCTACTATTGATCTTTCTAAGACACTAGTCTTTGATGAACCATATTTTGGTGAATTGGAAACTCCTCAAGTTGTTGAGGCACTTCAACTCGAGTTGATGGTTATGTCAGGTTCTTGTAGAATTGAGGTTAGCTCCACTCCTGATAAGAAATTTGTTAAATATGTTAGAATATTATATATATTACGGAGCAATGGAACACATAAAATATTGCAGAAATATAAACACAGAAAACGCACAATGCAAGAGAGACACAGATATACATGGTTCACCCAGTTTGGGCTACGTCCACCTCGAACAGCCAGTCCTTCCTTTCTATTATCTAGCAAAATGAAGAGACACAACCTATAGCAAATCCGCTGTAATATCCTCTGTCTTCTCTCACAGTCTCACCTCTCTGTTTCTCGCTCACACAGAATACACAATCTATCTCACAGCCTCAAATACAATGCCCTCATACAAAGAGAGGGGTTGCCTTCTAGGGAAAAAAACCCTAAACTAAACATAAGTTCTACCGTCAGATCATCCACACTAATGAACGGGCCCAGATTGACTAGAAATTACTATACTTTTACAAGGAAATTTTACAGCTGTTTTTAGCTTCAGGAGCGCTGCCCCCGAAACCCCCCGCCAGGGGGGGGCTCCCAAAGGTCGCAGCCGCCACCTCTGGACCCCCCCTGCAGCGAATATTTTACGGGCGGCGTTGCCGCCGCCATTTTGAACTAGGGTCCAATGTGGTGGTACTTTTGAATATAGAAGATAATCAGGCTCCACACCCAACAAAATATTTCAAGGCTCCTCATCACTCTATTGTTCACACTAAAAATAAATTGATTTCACATTTTTCACATCCTCCACTAGAATCACATGATCCTATTGCTCATGCACATGAGGAGTCATACGTAGCAAGAACTATTGTGAAATAGAAGTTTTCTTCTTTCTTTATGTTTTCTCATTTTTCAAGTTGGAATCTGTGTACATGCTTGTCTTCCATGCGCAATGTGATAGGACACCATGATACATCCGCAGAGTGCCTTTCATGTGCTTTCCGTCTTTACTTTTATGTGGATGAATTCAATATTCGAAAGTATTGGTTTACATTGTTGTATATTTCTTATCTGTTGATTTTCTTGCACATCTTTCTTATCGATCACGCTCTCTCCTACATAGGCCAACCAATGCACCAATGGTTGCATTGAAAGTATCACTTTACATGAGTTGGCCTATGTTCTTCTTAGATTAGGAGTAGAAGTAGTGTTTTATTTTCTTGTTTGTTTCCTTATTTTCTTACCTTGTTTTTCTTTGTCTTGCTTCTTTCCTTTGTTTGTTTGCTTTTCGGCCTATAGTTTTGTTTTTGCATGAAACTGTGCTTAGCGTCTTAGACAAGCAGTGTGAAATCCAAGAGGAATTTGTACAATTATCAACACATGGTTATCTGTATACTCTCTCCCTTTATGTGAATCTTTCATTTCTTGTAGTCGATGATACTCTGATGGAAAATATGTTCCTTTCAGAGATAGTCATGGTGAAAACACAATGCTTTCACTCTTAACTAGTACCGCCTACTTTGATCGGTTTCTATTTTCGGTTAACCCTTGTCAACTTAGTCAAGTAGAGTGAGGAGAGGGGGAAAACCTTAACATGTATGTCAAAGTTATATATATAAATATCCTTCTCTAAAGGGAAAACCTCTTTTGCTCTCAATAAGTCTGGATCACTCTTCCGCCTCATTAAATAAATAAGTGCTTATGCACAATTATTTGAAAATTTAATAAATAAAGGGCTATTGTCCAAGCTCACTGGAAGTGGAGCAATGATTTTGTTGTTGAAATGACTCTGCCGAGGTATTATCCAGAGCTGTTGGTAGTGAAGCAACACCAAATATGAAAATAAAACCCTTATAGTCTATTTTACTTTTGTATCTATAAACCCCTCATCCCAAATCGAAACAAATTAGTTTGACTTGACTTGGTATGTGTGCTACTGATAAAGATAATGGTAGCAACTACATCTTTGACTCAAGCTAAATGAAGAATCTATGGTAATTGAATAAATGAACTATACTTCTGAAAGAGTTAGACTCACTTTGCACAAGACAAGGTCCATACAGATAACTAGAGTTATACCAGTGTGTTGCCAATGTTGTAGTGACTACAACCACCCTCCAAAATTTTTCCTATGCTTCGTTTTGGAGCCTCCCTTCTAAATTGCAGCAGCTCATCTTGCACTGATCCAAGTACTTGTGCTTCGACTCAGCTTTATTATTTGCATCTTGGCTTGTGTTTTCTCACTTAGTTCTTTTTATAACCCACAAGTCGATCTCTTGACTTGGTCTTTTGACAATTTTGGGCTTCCCTTAGAGAATTGTGCAATCCTTGAGGGAAACTAGCCTTGCTCTTGGGAATCGCATAGTCTTGACTGCTAGTGAGCCTTGAGCTCAAGAAATTTGAAGTACTATATGGCAGCCGGCCTTGAGCTAGGAAATTACCTAGACATGAGAGGCATCCTAGAGCCACTGAGTCGAGAAATTCACAGAACCCACTGTGCTCAGAAGCTGCACAATGCATGAGCCATAGAGTTTCCTGGTTCTTCCTAGAACTATGCAATATTTCCAAGAAATGCATGAAAGTTTTTCCCAAAAAAGGAAATAAAAAAACAATCAAAAGTCATCCATAAAAAATGGGGATCTATTTTTAGCAACTCGGACAAGGCACTTGACTTATTTTGGAAACTGCTGCCAAGTGTCGCTTTTCCTGGATTTTAGGCATGCACGTCATAAACCCTAACTTAAATAAATCTATTTAATTGATGTTTCTAGAGATTATTTTCAAATTTGATCTTACAGCTTTGGCATTCTCGAGGAGATCAAGGAACCTTCGATGTGATCGTCCTCCCTTTTCTAGGTGAGTTTTTCTTTTCTGGTCTTTTGATGCTTTTTTTCTCACTTTTTGTTGTTTTTCTTGTGAGAGCATTGTTTCACTTACTTCTTTGAATGAATTTTGGTGTTTTGATTTGTTTTAGCATCTAGAAGTGTTGTTTCAATTTTTAGATTTCCCTTCCCAAGTGTTGCATGAGGTACTCTGTTTTCACACAAACAGTGGTCATTGCAATGACTTTCTTCACATGTTTCGCTTTCATTCAGTTTAATTGATTCCTGCACTTGTTTTTCATCGATGCATCAACACTTAGTCATATCTTCAATTAGCATCACACCATCCTTCATATCATCTTGTTTACACACTCCTCATGGGAAGATATTGGCTTCCCTTTCCCGGTTCTCACACTTCACTACATGCACTACATAATTGGGAGCTCAAGGTCTCTACCTTGGCTTATGGAATTGTGTAGATATTTTCCTGGGCTGGCTTTAACTGTACACCACATAGTTCTAGGAGCCAGCATCCCATTTTCACCACTGAGACTATGTAATGCATAGTCAATCCCAAGCTTGGCCCAGGAGTGAACTACACATTGCATAGTTCTAGTCATCAAGCTTCCTGACTAACTATTGGGACTGCGTAATGTGCAGTTCCCACAATCAACTAGTAACCTTTGTCATCCATAATTATGCAATCCTTCCCATCATGAGCACGACTTGTTGCTTGAAATTGTCTTGAAGTTTCTTTGGTTTTTAAGCTGACATTTTCTTGCCATGAGTGTCCTCTCTCTCCCACAGGTACAACAGTTGTTGAGAATCTCTCTAGTAGTTACACTTAACATGGCATCCAAGAGAGTTGCATCAAAGGAAACCACCAAGAGCATTACTGGGGAAGACATTTTGTAGATATCTGTTGATATACAATTTTAAGTAGATACTTAGTTGTTCATTAAGAAGGGTTCAACACTGACATGGCAACAAACCAAAGGTACTTTTGCAGAGAACTTCGAGGAAGACTTAGAGGACCAACATGCTTATCTTAATATCCAACAGTCAAGCTTATACAAGGTTGCATGCAGGTACCCCACCTTCCCATTTGCATACATTATCAGCTAGATTGTCTCACACACAGATGAACAAACTATGACATTGAGCAGTGCCAGTAGGATAGATATTTTCAGCTTCATTGTAGAGAACTTTTAGCATATGTATCATTTACCAAAATCGGTGAAGTGCATGGACTCATTTTGTATGCCATGCATAGTTTTTTGAATACTAGAGGTATCATCAAGCACTAGGTGAATGAGTTGTCAATGTTTAGATAGACACCCAATCATGTTTACAAGATAAAGTCCCTCCAGAAGGATTATCAATTCTTGATCATCTTTTCCTATAGAATATATGGTCAAGTGAACACAAAAACCTTTCCTGAAGGGTGTGTAGTCGTAATCGACCAATTGGTGAGTAATGTAAATCCATTCAAATGGTCATATTTGTTGGCTCATCAACTAAAGATCCATGTGACTAACACTTGGAATCCACCCAAGAATCAGTAAGAAAGGTTTTACATGTCCACATACTTGCTAAATGAAATCTGTTCCTGGTAGAAATTCCCTTGCATGAGCTAGACATGGAAACCAAAGGAGATTGTCTTGAACATCTATTGCAAGTGTTTTTCCGACTGCAGCTATGGAGGAGTGATATCAAGTCTGACTGACCATTTTATCCCATTGTACAAGCTTGTCTTAGAGCAGGATCCACCTTGCATGTCTCGAGAAGCAATGGAGGCTATAGTAAACATTGTAGATTGGTATGCCTCACTAGGTGGTAGTTTCATCAGATTGTTTGGTGGAGAGAAGCCTTTGCATGTTCTACCAAGGTATGCGCTAACAAGTTGATCATGCAAGAATTTTCATATCACCTCTCTACAGGGTTGTCAGGAGGACTACATAGGAAGAAGAAGCTCCATGGCTCGCTATTCCTTTGCGGATCATATTATAGGAGTTTAAGAGCTTGAAAGATGCATATGCTGAAGCTAAGGAGATAATGAAGTTTGAGTTTGGCACCAAAGAATTTAATTTGTATGATCCCCACAATATTTGCAAGGACCACTGTGTGAGGGTGTATTTTCCATGGATCCATGAGGCATGTCATTGGCCAGAGGAGGACCCTTGGAGGTACTATTACAATGTCTCCAAAATCCATGATTCAATCAATATAACAACATCTTGGAAGGCTTCTCTGCAGACAACAACATCTCCAAAAGCAACAACAACAACAGCGATAGGCAACAAGCCATTGCAGGACAAGGTGAAGAGGAAGATTGCTGAGAACCTAGAGGAAGAGAAAAGTTGTAAGATGAAGGCAAATCCTATCTTGGAGAAGGCATCTTTGGCAGCAAAAGAAAAGAGGGAGCAATTGAGAAAGAGAGCATAGCAAAGGAAGAGAGAAAAGCAAAGGCTGCAGGAAGAAGAACTTAGTCTGTAGGAGATGGAGAAGAAGTTGAAGGAAGAATAGGAATTGAGTAGGAGAGAAAGAGAAAAGAAGCAGAAATAGGAGGAAGAACAAAGGCAAGGTGTGATGGCAGAGAAAACAAGCCCATGCAAGTTGATGAGCCAAAACATCCAACCGCTGAGGAAGAGGGTGAACAGATGCAGGATCGGGATCTTGCTAAAAAAATTGAGCAAATAATTGAAGCAACAAACATGGAGATGGAACAAGAGCCACATAATGAAGATAATGACCTTATGTCAAGAGCATCAGAGGTCATCTCTCAATCTCAACCATGTCCAGTGTTAGAACCAACCTCGAGCGAGCAAGGAGATATCATTCTCCTTGATGATGATCCAGTCATGGATCTATACAATCTATCATTTGATGAGTTGCAAAAGAAGATTGTATAGGTGCAGAGGAAGCACTTTCTAGTTTATCACGCATTACCTGCATTCATCAAGGAAAGGGTGATAGTGTTAGACACCAGAAAGCATCTATCTACCCTTACCAAAGCCAACTTGGCCTATGCAGGAGCAACAAACTCAAATGTTAAGTACCTGACAGCCAAGAATGAACAATTGGAAAAAAAATTGCAAATGGCCAGGCAAGAGGCATAAAAATTCCGAGCATCAATGGAGAATGTAGTTTATGCAATGGGGGAGATGAGTAAAGTGATACTCAGTTAATTATCAACACTTGAGGGTACCATGTGGAATCTTTATGAAGGATTTGTCTCCATGCATAAATCAGTTGTTCGTGTGCATGGCCTACAACAATGGAGCAAAGAGTTTGTTCAAATTCTCAAGAACATACATGCTACCATCGCCCATGTACAAGAGTGGACAATGTGGTGCAAAGGGTCTATTCTTGACTTAGTTAAGGTGATGAAGCCATAGGCATAGTTGGAGAAAGAAAACATTGGGGTGTTGATCTGAAACTACAAGCAGCTTTCCCCATTCATTAGCAACATACATGCCTCATATGTGTGGTTTTATAGTAGTTTTAATGTCATGGTGAGAAAGAACATGATCCAATAAATTGGTTCCCTCACTGATTCTAGACCCAAGAACCAAATCTGGCTAGAGATTGATTAGTACATGGAGCAACTAAGACTAAAGGCCACCAGGGAATACTTGGAGCTGAATGAACACAACATGTAGAAGTACATTGACAATCCTGTAAAGGTCAACACCATGTTGTACATGCTCAAAAACGAGTTGGATATAGTTTCTGAGACCATATACCTAGATGTCATGGAGGAAATATTCTTCTTTCAAAAGGATACCATCAAATAGTTTGGGGACACCATCACGTAGTACCATAATTAGCATCAATATGTGACCGAGAAGCACCAAGTGGAGTTTCCCGAGTTAGTCTTTCCCCAAAATTTGGAATCATAGTGTTTTGTCTTGTTAGGTTGTGTCTAGCCTATTTTGTCTCACATGGCTACATGTGGAAAATGTAATATTATTTTATAATATGTTGTAAGTGAAATTCCAAGTGTCATTAGTGGAATAAGAGAGGTAATCATATTATGTAATGAGTTACTTGTAAATAAGTTGAAGAGTCATGAGGGTAGTCTAAGAGTCACAAAGGGGAATGTCAAGGGTCACCCCACCCTTTGTTATAAATAGAACCTCATAACTCATAGAAAGGGATTTTTGGGAGCCAATCTTTTGGTTAGGCTTAGGCTTAGAGAAGGCTTCAGAATATGTGAAGAACCTTGGCTTCTCCATAACGTAGAGTGAGTAAACTTCTTTGGAGGAGCAAGTGTTCTTAACTGTAATGTTCCACTATTGGGACTAGTGGTCATCAATGGTGTATGTATGGATGGAAATTTCACTTATAATAATAATCTCAGAGCCAACACACTTTCATGCATATCTTGTTAATGTAGTTGGACTATTCTTGTTGCTTTAGAGATTTATGTTTCTTAAGTTACGCATTTTCTTATGAACTAATTTGTATGCAATTGTACAAATCTTATTGAATGCGTGTTGTTGGATTAACTCATCACTTTAATTTGTGGACTATTATGCATTTGCTTGTGATGTCATTCTGCTCGTGTGTTCCTTTCAAGCTGCATACTATTACAGGATTACGAGGGGCATAGTTCCTTTTCCCCTCCATGTATTAGAGCCTTCATGCATCACACTTGACTCTCCACAGGGTTACACACTTTCTCTCACCCAAAGTTATCATACTTACCTCTGTGCACTACTGCAGTCAAGGAATTACACTACCACCCAGTGCTAAGACTCCTACTCCAAACAGTTTGAGGTTTAGTTGGGACTTCAGATTAGGAAGATCACCTAAATGTTGGAAAGGATCCTAGAATTCACCATCTCCCGTCTTATTAGAAGAACGAGCTCAACTTTTATTCTTTTGTGTTCTGCTTAATCTATCTAAGGACTACAACGAAGAAACAACATTCTCATTAGAGTTTTATTCCATAATAAATTACAAACTTACAAAGTAATACTTTATAATTCAAGCCTATAAAACTCACTAAATATGTTATAATAAGTTGAGTGGTTGTCTTCCTCCTCTGCGTTCCCAACCTCTCAGCAATACCACCCTACAATGATCACAAGGTTTACAATATAGAATTTATACAAAAAAATCCTAGAATCAATTCAGTTAAGCATATAGAAAATTGATCAATAAATGATCTCACTATGAATGTATACCCCAATGATGGAGATTCACTCACATGTGGACACAACTTGCTCAAAGGCTAACAGATGGTCTATGTATGTAGCCTTTATGGATAGATGGGATAGTGAAGGTGGTGGAGGTGGGTGATGATCAAAACCCATGGGTTATATTAATGAAGGAAGTTACTTGGCCATGGTAAGTTAGATACCATATATCAAGGAAATGTGAGGATAATGATGGACAATTGTTGAGAAAACAGGGGATGGTGTTGTATGAGGTAGAGGCGTAAGAGCACAGAAATTAGAAAATGGAGGAACATGCATACACATTTATAATATTTCAGTTAATAAATCAAAATAAGATAATGAAATAGATGTATAAACAAAATTTAGTTTGACAGATGATATCTAAGAAGGGGAACACAGGTTTACCCCAGGTGGGCCTAGATCCTCCCTTGGTGTCACTGCAATATGCAAAAACATTAACTAAACACTACAATTATTCTCCAACTAAAAGAATATATATTATGGACTAAAAACATATGATTTTTTTTGTAAGGAGGGATAGATTTAATTCACCATAAATGGTTGTGGACACTAAATAAATAGGTGGCAACAACTGCAAGATCAATGGTCAAAACTGGCACCAATGCATCAATAGGGTTAAGGAGAGTGATATTAGGGCATAAAAACTACAAAAAATATATAATTAGATAGATAAATAAAACATAGAACAAGCTATATGTATGTGTGTGCGTGTGTGTGTATTTGGTCAAGATAATAATGTCCTCCATAAAGTTATGTTTCCTACTAACCTCCATTAGAACATAATAAGTTTTCTTGTAACTAGTACATCTATGAGGCTCAAGTGATCCTCCATTTGGCCTCTTCTAGTCAAGCCCTGCTACAAAATTATATGGTCGAACCCCAGTTGCAACTTTAGCTGACGATGGCTCCTCAAACAATGATGCCACCAAATTTCCATGTTGCACTAGTGTGCACGTCAATGTGGCTAGCATTATCTGGGTCTCAACAATACTATCCATAACTAAAATATGTTGTTCATGGTGTTTAGGCACTCATCTGTGTGGACAAGGATCTATTGTTGCGTTTCCCATAACATTTTGTCTATCTTGTGCAGACACATGACCCACCCCTTAGATTCTCCTATATCAAAGTAGTTGACAAGGAGTTTTAGCTAGAAATCCGCCCATAAATTTGTCAAAAGGTGGAAAGGTACCTCCCTATTATTACAAGGAGACTTATTAAATAACATACACCACCTATACATCCAATTTTCTAGAAGTAGTTGGTAGGTGCAACAATCCATATAAATATGTTTTCTGTTGATTAGGAAAGGTTGATTGTTTCTTGGGTCAACAAACAATGACAACACATCTTGTTTATTAATGTTGAGGTTTCTTATTTAGTCTTTCTTTAGACCGATCTATGATGTTCATACATTCTAGGCCTATAATCAAAAATATTGATTATCTAGCTTTGGGAATTGTAGATGGATGATAAAATTAAGTTTAATAACCTTGTAAGAGACATTTTTTATGGCTCTATGGTGTTTTGGAGATCATGTATCAGTAACCTCAATGTAGCCAAGGATGCATCAATTTCATCATTTTTATTTCCTTATTCTTTCTTTAGGTTTGGCTATTCTAAATTATGGTTTGGTGATGTTGGGTTTGGGTTCTTATTAGGTTCTATATTAATCAATTTCCTTTCATTTCAATACAATGATTATGTTTAGGGTATTATTTTGTTTTTCTTCCAGCTTTAAACCAAAAAAATGTGAAAACTAAATGAATAAATAAATACCAAAAAAAAAATCAATAAAATGCTTACTTGGACACCAAAGTTGAGGTATGGCGCTGATTTTGGTGCTTTAGTTTGCTCAAGAGGCAACAATTTTGCTTAATGTCTCATAAAAATGCATTACACGTTCCCAATATGGTAAAAAAATGAGTTGAAGGTGCATATATAAAAAAAGGTATCAGGAATGCATGCACATTCCTAAGAATGTGTGCATATTCCTTAAGTGCATGCACGTTCCTAATCCATGTTGAACTAAAAACCTAGGTAGCGTCCTAGTTAGAAGGTTTGGCCTTGTCAAGGCTAAACACCCAGGAACGTGCCCAAGTTCTTGGGAACATGAACACATTATTGTGGTTGCACATTCTTGATGGACACATTACCATTTTTTAGGCCATCACATTCATGCACCCCCCATAGTAGTCATATTTTTTCAATTTATATCTTTCAATCTAGATACCATGAGTTGAACCTTGAAAAGTTGTAGAATAAGCTAAGAGAATTTGCAAATATTTGAAACACAGAGACCATAGGGCCTTGAATTGAAATAAATTACCTACAATGGAAATGAACAAGTTAGTAACTTAGGGCCTTGAATCCAAATACATTACTTAGAATGGAAGTGGACATGTTAGTAACATAACCCTCTTCAAAAAGTTCTAAGGGGTAAGCTACATAGGTAATAAATTGATTATCCTCTTCAAAAATGAGATTAATGGCATAACATCCTTCCTTCTAATGATCGAGACTAGTAAGTCCATCGATCCAAATTGTGGTCCATGTACTAACAAAAAATTCAATGGCTATTGTTTTTCCCACTTCCTCGGGCAACACCCTAGGTTGATGAGTTACTTGGAAGGCTACCATGATATTCATATCTTTGGTCTAATATTCATGAGTATAATAAGTTAATATTTAATCTATAACACTAGATTTAAATTCAATATTAACTTTAGTCCCTATTTTTGGTAACAAAAGTCTCTTATTTATTAATAATTATTTCTCATAAAGACAAAATCTAATTAACATAGATCAAAAATAAACAATTAATTTTAACATAAATATCTTAAAAAAAATCCTTATATTATTGGACAATAAAATTTGCTTGATACACTCTCATTGTATAATATTCTCTCTTTAGGTTTTTCCAAACACTTTTCCAATAGTTAAAATTAATTATAAATTAATTTAAGAAACTAAATTAATATTTGAACATAATAATGTTAATTGTTACATACATTTTAATTATGGATACATTAGTTCTAATTATAAATAAACTAAAAAGCAATGACTTCTTCATGCTCCTTATTCATATCTATTTACCTAATCCATATTCTAAATATGTAATGTTTCAGTAAAGTATGATAATTAAAAAGATGGTAGCTCCTATTTAATTGGTTAGATATGAATTTTTCCCGGTAACTCCCATTTAATTAATTTTAATAAGAATTTTTTTTGGTTATTAATTAATGTGGAAAGTAATGCTTCCATGTCATGTGTAGTTATCATTGTGTAGCTGCTAATTCCTACCTTGTGAGTTGGAATCATGATCAAGAGTGTCATAATCATTGTATTATGTCCTACATATTTGTAATTCTTATGATCAATAAAATATTGAAGAGTGATTTGTGTTGTGTGCAATTCTGGATCTCAATTTCGAATATGGTATCAGAGCCTATTTTGACTTGATTCCCTTACGAGAAGGCCAAGGAAATGTGAGGGAGCCTTAAGTGTTATTATCTCTGTACTCATATATTAATATATAGACATATGAGAGTTTATTTTTTGTTTGTTGTGAATTTTGTTTTTACAAGTGTGAGATTTCTGTATGTATGTCTAAATCTGGAGATTGCGTTGTGTGGAGTGATTGTTGTGAACCAACCTTCAAAATATTGCTTTGGTCGCAAGTTTTGAGTGAAGATGGTGATTGTGAGGGAAAAAATGTAGAAGAGAGCGAAGGATTATTTCAGATCTCGCAATGTGAAAAAGAGGATTGAGCGTCTCAATAGGAAAAGGGGATCGAGTAGGAGATTAGCCAGCGGCATCAACGTTTCACCAAATAAAAAGAGGAAAATACTTTCTGCCAAGGCCGAAGCCTATGTCCTTCGTCTCCTGGACATTGGAAGAGAGCTCCGTCGCGGTGACCAACCTTTGAATTTGGCATTGCCAATCATCGCCTGAATTGGGAGCGGGAGGCATTCTGACCCTAATGCCCATTTGCCCCATGCTCGCAAAGAACCCAATGGGCATCACGCCACTGCTTCCATGGCTGGCCCACTATGTCAAACCCTACAATAAACAATCAAGGAAATTAAAATACTACCACATTCTCATGTGGAGATGAGGTATCGGCAAGTAAAAGTCTCAGTAAGGAGCGAGCTAAAACGGTGGGACAATGCAGTATTTAATATCGGGTTAAGGTTCAAATTGGAATCGATGTACAAGAAACTTTGGATTGATTCTTAACACACAGTGCATAGGAGCTTCAAGTCTGATCATTGACTGCAATTGGGAACTCGTTGGATCAGTCATGTAATTATTTGCGGCATGAAAGTAAGAGGAGCATGCTGCACCTGCAATCATGGGGGAGTAGATATGTATGAGCCATTGAAAAAAATATCGTTTTTCCTGTGGAGCAGAGGAAGATTTATGTTGAAGTAATGGTAGCCGTGGGGAGACGGATCTCATTTTTGTCTATGAGCGGACGAGATTTTTGCATAATCTTGTTGCGGGCTCGCTAAAATCAGCGTGGTAGAGATTGGAAAATATGGGATAGAGCGCTTGTGTAAAGGAGAGCCGCACTGCCTAAAAGATACATTTGTAGGAAATTAGTGTCAGAGACCTGTTGAAGCCATGGATTGGCACCACAGAAATGAAGGTGATTTTTTTTAATGGCATCCTAAAGAGAGTGCGGGAGTCCTAATTTCTGATTGGTGCATAAGGCGAAGGTGATGGCAGATTCAACTGTCAAATCTTTGATTATTGAATGGTCCTGATATTTTTTTAATGCAACGCACATGAATTGGCCACATTTCATTATAATATTTGATTGGTTGAAATGTTATCACTGATTCGTTAAAAAGTTATTTTTATTAAAAAAACAGAAAGGAGAGTGTGAGAGGTCGTGTTAGTGTGTTTGTGTTTTTATTGGTTATAAAAGGATTGATGGTTCTTAGACTGCAAGCTCCAGTGTCTGAAACGTTAATTCTTGTGTGTTATTAATTTTGGTTATAAAAAGAGTTCGTGATTTTTAAACTGGAAGCCTTAGTGTTCGAAACATCAATTCTTTTATAAGGTCAAGTTGTTTGATCAACTCTTGAGCACATTCAATATCCAGACCTCCATCCTATCAAATGATGGATATCTGAAAGTGAAATATCTGAGAAATGGTAGTTGGTGCATAGGATGGTTCATTACTTGACAACTCTTATCTCGGAAAGCCCAACGAGCAGAGGTGTCAATATTGTTTATCTTGCAAAGCTCATCAATGATGCTTAGAAGCGGCTACGTTTTAAATGTAGGTCAAGTGACAACTTGAAGATGTGGTGGTGAAAGAGCGAAGATTGTGAGATTCCAGAGTGGATGTGAGTGCTGATGAAGACCAGTCATACATATATCGCATTTTTGTTGTAATATGTTTTCCATCTAAGCATTAGGGGAGGGTGTTGGAAGAAATGCTTTAATGTCATGTGTAGCTGTTATTATGTAGTTGTTAATTCCTAAGCTGTGAGTTGGAATCATGACCCAGAGGTGTCATAGTCAGTGTATTATGTCCTATATATTTGTAATTCTTGTAATCAATAAAAAATTGAAAAGTGATTTTTGTTGTGTGAAATTGCACTATATGATCTCAATCTGAATTTCTAATAATTCAAACTATTGGAAAAACCATATATATATCCTTCAGGGAAAATTTTTCTTTCAATTTTGTATGGGAACCCAATTCTATTATTTTTGGCTTTCCACATTTGTTAAAAAGATTGGGACATATTAATCAAATCATTGACAAGTACATGATCTATATGTCCATTTCACTCGTGAATAAATTCAAGTTACTTGTGAGGGAAAAGAATTAGACAACAAATTTTAGTGAGAAATAAAAAGAATATTTTAAACATATATTTTTTGTTATTCTCTTATTTGTAGGTTGTGAAGAGTGCTTAAATTTTAAATTGATTTTGGTTGTCAAGTTAAAATTTGATGAGGAATATTTGTTTTTCAAGTTCATTATTTTAAAATTTATGCATATTTTTTTTAAAATAAGATAAGTTATATTATTGTATAGAAGATGTATTTAAATAAGTTGGATTGTGTGAGACTGTGTCTCCAACACAAGAGCCAACGACCCTGGCTATTCTAACAGTCAATTTGACAGAGTTACATTGAGAGTTAACAAAATAGAAGTTCTATTTGCTTTGAGAACCACTATGATTGGTGCAAGGTAAACAAACAGAGACCAAAATTGTTGATGACTCCAAAAAGAAACCAAAGCACTGAGTCGAGCTTGGACTATCAACATTAAGGGCCTTCATTTTCTTCTCTAAATTTGCTGCCATGTTCTCTTCCGCGACCTTGCATTTGCATGGGAGATATATAAAAAATGATCTTGTTGCACTCATTAGGTGTTGGCAGTGACTAGGTCGTCATCCAAACTTATCGGTTGCTCCTGGGTGCCTCCCTCTTGTGGCACCATGGTAGAAGAACGACTGGAGGAGTCTCCCACCATTTATTTCTTTATACCTGGAGACCAGTCTGCTAGCGCACGCATCTTGGCAGTGGACTTTCTCTTTAAGACAATATATTGAGGAGATTCTCGAATCATGAAACAATAGTGGTGGACAACTTCAACAAAAATCACAAATTTTTCAGTGGGGCTATCAATTTTGTTCTTCAGCACCTTGGAGCGCTCTGCCTGCTCCTGAGAAACCAGGCCCAAGATGGTCTTCATTTGCCACCAAATGTCGATGGAGTGTGCATAGAGGTTTTCTCTAGCTCTGGTAAGAGTGGGGTTGGGGATCTAGGCGAAGTCGACATAAACTACCTCCAAGGGGACACCTCTTCTTAAAGCTCTGGCCTGAGCCTCTAAAATAGAAGTTCTCTCTTGGGTATCAGTGTTCACTGCCACTGAGTAGTTTAGAGTTGCATGCCTCGCCGAGGACTCGGTGCGAGTGGTGGGAGGAGAACCTAAGGAGTTCCAGCGAGAGGACTCTCCACGTCGACCGCGCCTCTGACTAGGAGCCAAGCTAGAGCTATGCTTGGGAGCCATGGGAGAGGAGGGGGTGGAAAACATGTTGAGCACAATGGGGAGATGGAAAGAACAGGGGACCAAAGCTAGAAAAATGACTAGAAGGAGAGGCTGTGTGGTGGTATTCATAAGGGTGGGAGAACTTGGGGGGGCAATGAGATGAGGGAAGGGGAGTGAAGATGGAGTGTGGGAGGTACCAGAGTTAGGTGGTGGTGAGAGTACCTGACAGGTTTGAATGGAAAGAAGGGTGGTGGCCCCGCTAGAGAGTGGAGCCATGGGAAGGTTCTAAAGCAGGAATTTCAAAAAGAGGATGGCCCTATGCATATAATCATTAGAAAAGCAGGCCTTCAGATTCCTTGAACCCTCATTGATGTGGTTGGGGATCCTTGAATAGTTATTGTTCATTTTATAGGTTGTCCTTAGCATTGATGAATTCATAGTGATGACAGAGATCATCATTTTCCAGGTCATGCCAAGACTTTGATTGCAACCGAAGGTTACCTGTTGTACCAACGTTGGCCAACCTGTCTGCCAACTTGTTCCCTTCTCTTCTGATTTCCTGGAAGTGTAGCCATTCCATGCTTTCTATATTGTTTTTTATTCTCTGTAGGATTTTTTTTTAGATGCCAATTATCTAATACCTTGGCCATGTCCATTCCCTGCTGGAGATTCCTACTGACATATGTCGCCAGAGTTGAATCACCTTCAATGATTAGAGGGCTAAATTTGTGGCTCTTTGCAATGGTGATTCTGTGTTCCATAGCATGTAGTTTAGCAGCGTAATTGATTGAAGAGCCAATTTTTCCCTCATATATCCACAAGATTTCCCCCTGAGCATTTCTAAACCCTCCCCCTCCCCCCCACGAATCCCATTGAGCCTGGGTTACCTTTGGTTGCTCCATCGTAGTTAAGATTGATGATCCCTTGCTCTGGGGCCGGTCATTTGTCAACAAGTCCCCTGTTTCTGGAAATGGAGGAGGCATCAGGGGCACGAGTAAGATGGAGATCCAACATGGTAAGAATTCTGATGTCTAAGCTGCTAGGAGGGTCGATGAGATCCTGTAGAATAGATAAGGCCATTGATTCCTGAATTGTTTTCTTAACATTAGAGAGAGTGATTTCCTCCTGAAGTGAGGTTCCCCAGAATATTATGTCATTTCTTTCCTTCCAAAGCGCCCAATATATGATTCCCGGGACAAGATTCCATGCCCTATTAACAAGAGGATTGGGGGAGAAGGAGGATTGCAAGTTATCGATGGTGTTAAGAATGTCGGTGGGATCCTGATCTGATGCTCTAATGACGAAATTTACCCAGTTCCATAGCTTATTCGCATAAGGACATTCATTCAACAAATGATTTGTAGTTTCTTCTCTTTTCTAACATAGGTAGCATTTGGAGTGTCACATCCCTACACTGGCATTAATCTTCCAATTGCACTATAACGAAGTGTGGCACCACTGAACACTTTCTTTTCACCAATACTTATGTTCATGGACTACACCTAACCATTCATACTTAGTTTATTTTTCATTACCAAGTATTATCTATGTCCTTTATACAGATGAAAACCTATACATATTCATCATTACAGAATTATACAAGAAAAATGCACAATAGTATAAAGGGAGGGGTAACTCCCTACAAAATGAGTCTGCCCAATATTAATATATATAATTTTCCACTTTTACAAAGTATAAGCTAAATCTTGGGAAACCCTAAATTTACACTTAGCCAATTTTCCAACTTTCGGCAAACTCGATTGCCCAACTCGTCGGCCTGCCTACATGGTCGCCGCATGACTCACCAACCCTTCGTTCACCTTGTTGCACGTCTTCACCTGACTCGCTCTCCGTTTGTTCAATAAACTCCCAAATCGTTCTATCCAGCCCGACCTATGGTTGGTGGTCCACACGCAGTCCCACCTGCTTGACTCTCGTTCATGACCTTCGGTTCCAACCTTTGTTTTAGTGTGCATAGCGCGCCCTCACCCGGTCGCCTGTCCGCACATCCACCCGCGCCTTCACACGACTCACCCAAGTCTACCTGAACACCTTCACCCGAACTCATTCACCCAAACAACTTCACCCAAGTTGCCACACGACTTCGCCCGGGTCGCTTGGCAACCTCACCCAAACTCGCTTGAACGACTTCACCTGGGTCACCTAACAACTTCACCCGAGTCCGCCCGAACGACCTCGCCTGAGTTTCCTACCCGACGACCTTGCCCGAGATCTGCATGAATGACCTCGCCCGAGTTCTGCCTGAACGACCTCACCTGAGTTCTCTACACGAGTTTGCCCGAAGTGCGGGCACATCTCCCTGCGCCCTTTGCACTTCTCAACCTGCTCCTAACTCACACTCCAACCTCAGCTCGTTGTCTAAATGGTCGAATGATGGTTTGCCTCCACAAACTGTCCATCAATATATACGGGCGGGTGGTGGGTTATGTCACCTGACTGACCTATGCCCAACACCCAAGCCAACTCATTTACTTGTGATGTCTCACCCAAGAGGTGGGTCAACCTGCCCAACTCGTGGGACCACCCCCTCAACGCTTGCCCATTGCATACAAACTCATCCAAGGTTCATTTCGCACACATTTTGCACGAGCTTTTCACTCATCCTTCACACGGTGAAGGTGACCCGGACTGCAAGTGCTTACATCCTCCCCCACCTGAAGTCATTCTCATCCTCAACAATATCTCGTCTCGACAACCATCTGTCACCAAGATATCCATACCAAGGCATATACTCCATCAGTATGTCATACATCGGAAAATCATCTCAATCCATGATCATCAACCACCCTGTCACAATCTCCACATGCTGCTCCCCATCATGGAAGGCTGGCCCCTCCATCTCAAGCTACATGCTTCCTGCAACATGTCATGTCAACCTCATCATGTATTGTCATCGTGTGAACTGCTGCCATGATACTCCAACATAATGCCAACACATCTCTGCACACTGTATGCCCTCGTGACTCGAACTAGTTGGGTAGCTAATCCAACTGTCACTCGCAAACCATGAGAATGTACATCCTCATGCCATCACCAGTCGTTTCTCAGAACATCCTATCACGTCATCAACTCGATCAAGAATCCATCTCCATATGAGTGTAAGCCATGCTCAAGTCCATGAAGTAGTATCCATCTCCTTTGCAACATGTTGTCCATGATGTTTGGTGTTAATGTGCTACATGAAATTAGCCACATCTATCCCAACATCATCCATCTGCAAAACATCCATCTCCTCAAAGTGAAGAGATCATCTCCGAACTCTCGATGTGCCACATCCAGGTCCATGAAGCTACCTCCATCATATCTGTAATGTGCCATCTCTCAAGTCTGCCATAGAAACAAGTATGCACATGTCTCATCTATCCATGTGTTTCCCATCATCATAGATCAATCAGCTCCCATGTGTCAAAGTGGTTAAGTCTCGGCTCAACCCATGCCCAAGTGTTGCCACCAAGGCATCATCACTGTTGTAACTCCATCACTCCAAAGTGTCTCATATTGATCCTCCACATTAAGTCACTCTTCCGAGCCACACCCATACATGTACTTGAAAGTATGCACCCCATCCTACATCAAAGTCTTTGACCTCAGCTCCTCAATGCATCAGATCCTCCAAGTCCACCATATATGAAGTCCCCAAAAGTCACAACCTCATGTCATCATGAGCTCCATGAATCATCTCCAACCAACACTCTAGCAAGCATACAAGTCTCAGCCCAAAGGTCTCTGCAAGATGCCTCAGCTCTCCATGTAGTAGGAATGCTCCATGTTCTACTCACAAATCCATCCAAGTCCATGGCCTTGTTGTACTCAAGTGCACAACCTCTCCATTGGCTCATAAGTAAAAGATCTCCATGTCACACCAGCAAATCAAGCTGCACAATATCCCTGCCTTGGCACTCCTCATTGGATGCCCATAAATGACACCTCTACAAGTACTCCTGCATAATGTCCCTACATGAGACTGCCATGCTCCATGTCTCCAACCTGATGTCCATGACTAAGTTGCCCATGTTGTCCAACCAAGTAGACCCATCACAACAATCAGTCATCCCCATCCAAGTCTACAATCTTTGGTCTAGTGAAATCGGTCACCCAACCATATCATCATCACATGAGTCTCTCCACCATAGCTCCCCCACTAAATGTTCCACCAAGACTATCTCTTGGTCTTAGCCATGAGAAGTCCACCCAAGAAACTCAAGTGTGTGCCCTTCTCCAATATTTCCATGAGTCATGCCAGGCACTTAGCCAATTCTCCAAGTGGCTAAAGCATGACCCAATCCTCCACAATGATCATCATTTTCCTCCCTTGTCACGGACCCTTGTACCTTCTATCATAAGGTCACAAACAACCCCAACAAGTCCTGCAACAATGAACAATCCTTGCTTCTCAATACAAGGTCTCATCATAGACATCCATGGTAAGATGTTCCCTTGCATCGACAAACTGACTTTGCTCTTCCCTGCATATGGTTCATCTACAAAATGCTCAAGTGAAACAAAAGTATCAATAGTAGTTACATCATCATCATGAGGCTCCTCCATGTGAGTATCCCCATCCATCCATGTTTGCAAACTGCACGATCCTGGTCTAACTTGATCAATCTCAAGTTCATTCTCCATCGTTGTCACATCTACAACATCCTCGTATTGGTCCTTGAGTTCTTCAAGTTCTTCTTTGATCTTCAAAAAGCCTTCTCGAATCATCATGTTCTCGGCCTTCATTGAAGCCCAATCAGAACTCCATCTGCTCATCCATTCCAATACCTTGTATCGAAAAGCTTCACCTACATCATGGCTAGATTCACCTGCCATAGGTTCTTCTACCATCTTGGCCATCCACATTCCTGCAACCTGAATCACCCTTCATATTTCTTCACCATTCACTAAGTTCTCCTGGAAAAACTGAACCAGCTCTTGATTCCACCTATTGGTGAGATCAACTTCCTTCACTTGCACTCCACCTAAATCAGCTCTAATACCACTTGTCACACCTGTACACTAGCAGTAATCTTCCAACTGCACTATAGCAAGGTGCAGCACCAACGAACACTTTCTTTTCACCAATACTTATGTTCATGTACTACGCCTAACCATTCATACTTAGTTTATTTTTCGTTACCAAGTATTATCTTTGTCCTTTATACAGATAAAAACCCATACATATTCATCATAACAACACTATACAAGAGAACTGTACAACAGTATAAAGGGAGGGGCAACTCCCTGCAATATGAATCTGCCTGATATCAATATATATAATTTTCCACTTTTACAAAGTATAAGCTAAATCTTGGGAAACCCCAAATTTACACTTAGCCAATTTTCCAACTTTCGGTAAACTCGATTGCCCAGCTCATCGGCCTACCTGCACAATTGTCGCATGGCTCACCAACCCTTCGTTCACCTTATCACACATCTTCACCCAACTCACTCTTCATTTGTTCAGTAAACGCCCAAATCGTGTTATCTTGTCCAACCTCCATTCGGTGGACCACACGCAGTCCCACCTACCTGACTCTTCTTCACGACCTTCAGTTCCAACCTTCATTTCGGCATGCACGACGCACCCTTGCCCGGTTGCCCGTCTGCATGTCCACCCATGCCTTCGCACAATTTACTCGAATTGCCTTCGCCCATCTCACCTGAGTCTGCCTGAACGCCTTCACCCAAACTCATTCACCCAAATGACTTCACCCAAGTCACCACACAACTTCACCTGGGTCACCTGACAACTTCACACGAACTCGCCCGAATGACTTCACCCGGGACGCCCGATGACTTCACCTGAGTCTACCCGAACGACCTCACCCGAGTTTCCTGCCTGACAACCTCACTCGAGATCTGCCTGAATGACCTTGCTCGAGTTCTGCCTGAACAACCTCGCCTAAGTTCTCTGCATGAGTTTCTTGCACAAGTTTTCTGCACACGTTTGCCCAAAGTGCGGGCACATCTCCCTACACCCTTCGCACTTCCCAACTTGCTCCTAACTCACACTCCAACCTCAGCTCATTGTCTGAATCGTCGAATGATGGTTTGCCTCCACAAACCATCCATCAATATATACGGGCAGGTGGCGAGGTGTGTCACCCGACCGACCTATGCCCAACACCCAAGCTGACTCGTTTACTTGTGATGTTTCACCCAAGAGGTGGGTCAGCCTGCCCATCTCATGGGACCGCCCCCTCAATGCTTGCCCATCTCATATAAACTCATCCAAGATTTGTTTTGCAGGAGCTCTTCGCTCATCCTTTGCACAGTGAGGTGACCCGAACCTCAGGTCCTTACATGGAGGGTCCTATAAATCCCTTTTTTTGAGATTGTCCCAAGTTGGAATTTTCCTGTGCATTATGAGACAAAGGAAAATAGAGATTTTTTGCCAATGTATTTTATCCCACAACAATTTACATTTGGGTTGTGGTTGAAGTTGGTCATATAGAGCTATGTATCTATATGCTTCCTTTATATTGAAGTGCCTAGATGGGTTTTGTCCCTATCGGATCTTTTACTCGGAGGTGTCGTAGAGAATTTGTCTCGTTTGGAGCTCACTTGATAGCTCATACCACACCTGAGGGTTGATTGGGGGATCCCACTCTTTCTCATCAATCCATTCTATCCACTGATCCCCTTCTATGTTGGTTTTCTAATAGTGACAGATCCTACTCCTACCCTTGTTTTGCATTTCAAACTTAATCTGTTGATATTGATCCTTATCAAGGTCTAGCTTTTGCTTCTAGGCATCTTCTCAGAAGAGTGCCTTGTCCCCGTTTCCAGCTCCTAGAAGCTATGTTTATTGATGATTGCCCGGTTCTCCCACACCTGATTCGATATTACCAAACCTTGTATGGTTCCATTAAGCCTTATAAGTTTCTGCTGCAAGTAGGTGGGAGCATATTTTCACTGCCATAAGATTTTGTAGGGGGATTTGGGGTTTACTATCCATCTCCACAAAGTTTTGCCTCCCAATGATTTTCCTAGGAGCTTAGTGTCCCTGAGTCCAAAGCCACCATCTTTTTTGGGCTTACACATTTTTTCCTAGGCTACTAGAGCCCATTTCTATTTCTTTTCCGCACCTCTCCATAAGAAGTTACTTTGCATATTTTTGATTGCGTTGGAGATCGCTTTAGGGGTAGCCAAATATGAGTATAAATAATGAGGAATAGCCTATAAAATAGATTTTACTAAAACTAGGCAGCCTTCCAGATTTAGTGATCGAAAGGTCCAATTTGCCAGCCTCTTTTCTAATTTGATTATCAAGGCCTCCCAAGTGGAGCGAGCCATTGGCTTGTCTGTGAGGGGGACCTTGAGGTATCTAGAGGGGAGTATTATTACAGGAAAATCAAGGATTCTAGCAATGTTTCTTTGAATGGACATAGATGTTTTAAAGAAGAACAATTTAGATTTTTCTTGATTGATGGAGGTGTCAGAGGAAACGAAGAAATCATAGAGAATGGCCTTAAAGGAGGAGTCTTCTTTAGCAGTAGGGAGACCCATAAGTAGAGTGTCATCCACAAATTTTTGGTGCGTGGAAGGAGGAGCAGAAGCGTAGATTCTAAGGCCAGGTAGGGCATTGGAAGACAAGGCAGCAGGGATGGAGAGATTGAGCTCTTCTGCCATAATGACAAAAAGAAAGGGTGAAATCAGGTCCCCCTGCCCAATGCCTCTTGAATGGTGGAAGGGAAGAGAGGGGGAGCCATTCAGGACGATTGAAAAACAATCTCCTGAAACCATCCACATTATCCATTTAACACAGTCTTTGTGGAACCTAAAAGCTGCCAAAACTTCTCTTATGTAATCCCAACTGATTTTATCGAAGGACTTGTACATATCTAATTGGATCATCATACTAGGATTCTTTTGCATTTTGATGGAGTGGATTATTTCATGGGAGAGGATCATACTGTCTATTATTTGACTCCCTTCCAAATAGCTAGTTTGATGTTGGGAGATAAGAAGAGGCAAGATGATTTTCATGTGCTTGGACAAAACTTTGGAGATGATCTTGTAGATAACATTGTAGAGGGATATGGGACAGAACTTGTCCAGGGAGTTTGCTATGTCGTCTTTGGGAATTAGAGTTAAAAAGGTGGCATTGAGAGCTTTTAAGACAAACTTTTGGATTCTGTATTCCTCTACCAGGGCATTGACCTCATTTTTAAAGATAGGTCAGCTAGCTTTGTAGAAGTCGATGGTAAACCCATCCAGTCTAGGAGCTTTCCCATTGGGCATACTCATGACTATTTCCTCCACCTCTTGAAGTGAAACCTTTCACAGAAGCATTTTGTTATGCTCCTCAGTGAGGATCTTAGGAATGTGATTGGTAAATTTTTGTATATCCTCTGCCTGATTATTCCTTGGTTCTGAGAGGAGAATGCTAAACTACTCAGTTAGTTCTTCTTCCATTTCCTCTTGAAAATGAATCATGTCTCCCTTTCAGTTACTTAGAGTTAGAATTATGTTATTCCTTCTGTGTTGGATCATTGATTTATGGAAAAAGGCAGTGTTCCTTTCCCCACATTTTAGCCAGTTTATTGTGGATTTTTTTTGCCAAAGTTTCTCTTCTTGTGTGCATCTTTCCTCCCAACTATGTTGTAATTTGAGCTCTTCTTGTTTTCTGTGATCTGTGATGCCTTCATTGATGATTTGTTGCTGGAGGAGTTCTATTTTATGATCCAAGATTTTTTTGTTGGCAATAATATTGCCAAAAGTTTCCCTGTTCCATTTTTTTTATTTCTGCTATGATGGATTTTAATTTCTGTTGAAAGGTGTACATCTTATTTCCAGATCTTGTCATCTTTCATAGGGAATCCGGGTGATCCAGCCAAAATGCCTCAAATCTAAAAGGCATGTTTTTTGGGGCCAAGAGAGATATGTATCTTTAGTGAGGTTGACCAATGATCAGAACCAGCTTGCAGGATAATGCTAGCCTCCATTTCCGAGGGGGTGAGGTAGACTTCTTCAGAGAGGAGGAAACGATCTAGCCTGGAAGCTATCTTTCATTCTCACCCTCTTCTATTATTCCAAGTAAAGTTGTCGTTACTTGTAGGGATATCTATGAGATTGGGATTTTCAATAGTGGCTAGAAAGGCTTCTGAATCCTTGTCCAATTTCTATATTCCTCCCTTTTTTTCCTCAAGATTCGTTATCATGTTGAATTCCCCAACGAGGATTTTATAAGGTGTTTGGCTAGAATCCACCAAATTTGAGATACCTTGAAGCATCTTGATTCGATCAATCACCTTATGTGGGGCATAGATATGGGTGATGCAAACGCTGTCAATGGAGCCTATAATTCTCAAGACAATAGTTATGGAATGATGAGTAGCCACATAGGAGATGAGATAGAGCTATAGAGTTGGCTATGTAACTGTAATGTTTGATGCATGTTTCTTACAGGAGAGGAAGGTGAGATGACTCAAGCTTTGCTTCTTGAATGAGAAGGATATCAGGTTTATTGGCAAGGATTCTATTTTTCAAGATTATTTTCTTTCCAGGACAATTGAGTCCTCTTATATTGCAAGAAATACAATTCATAGTTAAAGAGAGGGGGTTAGGGCTAGGGCTTTTACCTTTCCTTCACTCATGAACTTGGCTCCCAGTTCTTGAAGAAGCTGGCTAGTGGTTTTTCTTCCACTTTTGCAGCTTTGTCCTTTTGCTTTATACCTTCCTGCTAATATATTTGCTACAATGCCTTTAGATGTGTTGTTGTCTAGTGGAAGATGAACTACACTATGCTCGAGTTCCTCTTAGAGGAGATAGGGTCCTTCTATTTTTTGGAGTTGGTGTTCTAGGGTTGCCTCTACTCCATTTATCTTCCATTCCTCTGTTATTGATGCTAGGTCTACTAATTCTAGTGCTTCTTATATAAAACTTTCCTCTGGGGTTTCATCCGTCAATATCTGTTCCATTTCTGTATCCTCCTGTGAGTTCTCGTTTTCTTTATTACATTGATATGCACCTATGTCCTCTTGTTCCTTATTCGCCTCGATTTTCTTGTCTTCTCTTGCTTCATCACCTGTCGGGTAATTTGGAGACGACTGTTCTTGCAGATTGACTAAGGTATCGAATTGGTTCTGAGAGACAACCTGTTGTTGTTCCTTCTTTGTATTTTTTTCTTACTATTTTTATCTCTTGTATTGACTCTGGTGAAGCCCTCGTTGTCATTTTCCTTGCTTTCATGTTCATCATTTTGAGGGGTTTTGTTTTGCAAATAGTCCCTAAAGACATGTGCATGTTCATGGCACTTCTTGTACCTGAAGGGGATGTGTTCATAATCTATACTTTGGAGCCAAAATTCATCATTGAAAATTATTTTTATGGCTTCTTGGAGAGCTCTAGAGACATCTATATACACAGATATTCTGGAATAGGAGACGCATTGTCTGCTTCTGTTGCCTTCAGAGATTTTTATGTACTCTCCTAGTTGGTCTACTATGTCTTTTAGGACCGAAGGAATCCAATAATCGTTGGTAAGGAATAAAGGCACACCCAGACCGAGACTCTTGTGAAATCCTCCTTCTCTGGGGTGAAATTTTCTTTCCAACATCTCATATACAATCCTACTGAGTTGAAGAAGTAGGGACCTCCTTCAAACACCCTATCTCTATCTTCTAAGAGGTCGAATATTACTGTGAGGAACCCCTTTGAGCCGAGTTGGAGTTTGATTTCCCCCCTTGGTTTGCATTTGGTTTGGATCCACCAATTTAGGGCTCTCTCTATGGGCCAGATGCCCATGAATTTGCAAATAACTGCATGTTCTTGCATGTATTCTTTGTAAACAATTACTACTGAGTCTTAAATTTTCAACTCTGGAATTTTCTTGGCTTTTGGGTTATAATTACTCCTAGTTTTTATTTATTCTTGCAACCCCTGACCCTTTGTTGTGGTAACTTCTGTTATTGAGTGAATGGCAGAGGTGGTTCGACCTCGATCAATTCGAGAATCGAAACCAAGATTGTTCTAGTTGCTTGCATGATTCTAATTTATTCATATTTTTAAGTGTTGAATTTTTTCCTCATTATTTTTTCAAATTTATTATATTAAATTATATATAAATTATGAGTACATTTCTTTTACTCTCTTATTATATATATATATATATATATATAAATATATATATATATAAAATAAATTCATATCTAATGTAACATAAATGTGATTAAGTAAAAAATGTTTATTTTTCTTGGGATTTACTGTAGTTTCTTGATCTTAAAATTTTTTGAAGTTTAAGTGTTGCAATAACATTAAAAAAACTCGAGTGTAAGTGGAAGTTAAGAAAAAAAATTAAACATGGGTCAAAATCTACAAATTAAACTTTTAAATCAATAAACAAAAAAGCTTTACCATTAATATCTTTTTGATAATTTGAAGAAATTGATGAGCAAACCTTGAAAAAAAATTGTGAAAAACTTAATAAAACATCATTAAAAAAAAAAAAAAAAACAAAAAACAAAACTTCACTCTAGTGAAGAGAAAATTTATTTTCCTTTATCTCAAATCAATCCTAAATCCTAATAATTTATAAAGGTTAACTTAAACCTATAACCAACCCTTCAGAATTTATAAAAGTTAACTTAAACCTTTAGAAATCAAATATATATCCCTCAAATTAAAGAATATACACGTGAAGTTTCTTAACTTATCCCTCTAGACGCTATTCATGTTATAAAATAAGATGTTGAAAAAAAAAAATTTGAATCATCGTAAAATACGTTGGAAAAAAGCAAAATCCTTTTCCTATAACGTCGAATTCCAATTCTAGGCCTCGATGTTGAGACCATAGATGGACATTATGATATTTAGATATGTGTTCTCCTCTCATGTTAACGACCCTTCCAAATCAACCCAACATCTTATTACATATCATATTTACGCCGAAGGCATTTTTCACTACGGGGTTGGGATTGGGGTAAGCAGACATTGTTCACCCACCCAATCACACCGAAGGCATTTTTCACTGCGGAGTTGGGATTGGGGTGAGCAGACAATGTTCACTCCACCCAATCACAAGGTTGTATTTTCATCCTGCTCTGTCTAATTATAATTCAATACGTCATCACTCAGTCATTGTTCATCAACTACTTCGCGGCTCTATCACTGTTCGCCAACTATGTCAGGCATTGACAGGACAACCATCGCGCCCAGCTTGTTAATTATTATGGGAGTCGTCTCTCAAAGGAATTGTCATGACAGTAAAAATGGTCAGTATCTAGGTAAAAAAAATTTCAAAAAACCTTGTACAGTTTACTAATTATTATGGGAGTTGTCATCTGAGGAATTGTTGGGAGAGCAAAAAATGCGGGAATCCAGATAAAAAATTTCAAAAAATATTGTAAAGGTAGTGGTGGAAATTGATTCAGTAGACAAATGAAAGAGAAGATTAAGATATTTAATCGACTACACTCGCATAATCTATATGACCTATCTAGCACTATAATGGAATAAAAATTATACATAGTAGGTGAACTGTATGTATGGGATTGTAGCTCAATTGGTTAGAGTACCGCCCTGTCAAGACAGAAGTTGCGGGTTCGAGTCCCGTAAAGTACGGAAGTTGCGGGTTCGAGCCCGTCGTCCGATCCATTAGATACATTCACCAATTTGATAATTTAGTTTGGAAAAAGACCCTTGTTTTGAGGATAAAATATAATAAGCATATTTAGTCTACAAGATATATTCCTCCCTAAGAGAAGAATAAAATTTCTCTATCAAAAACATAGGAAGATCAATAGATTTTAGGGTGAACAGAGGTAGTCCTTCTAAGTCAGAATTGCCGGGATGGCCAAAAGTGGCCCGAATCTAGGTAAAAAAAATTTCAAAAAATCTTGTAGAGACAATGTTTGAATGGTGGAAATAGATTCAGCACCATTAAAAACATATAAGACATTTAAAATTTTGAAGTTTAACTACTATAACTTGGATTTACAAAAATCATGGCCGGATTTTCTCTAAATATAATCAGAATTTCCATAACTTTCCGAACAATTCCTCCCGCTAATTAAACTACGCCATTACTATATCCGGCATTGACAGCACGACCATCCTGCGTAACTTGCTAACAACGTCACGGGGACTGTCAGCGCCACTATGCCATACGGCTTGCTGCAATGTCTTCGTGGTCGTCATCAGCGTTTATGCTTTGGCTGTTATCGAGGTTTATGCTTTTGTAGAGTTTCTATCAATGGAAGAAAATACATTTTAAATGTGGTTCAAACCTCTTCGCGTCTTCCAACCATTAGTTAATGATTCACATGCACTTTTCCGAGTAATGATTGTTGAGTTATTTGCATTGAGCCCTTTGAACTCCTGTAATTTTTTGGTGAAAAATATAATCGATATCAATGACTGTCTACCACTGAAGACATATATTTTTCTGCCCTTTCGCATTCATACCGGACCGGACCCTCCAATGAGGTTTAGCGCACACTAAATTCCACCGGACCGGAACCTCCGATGAGGTTTAGCGCACACTAAATTCCATTTTATTTTTTCTGTTGAGATGTTGAATACAGTAAATGAGGATCCTATTTTCAAAATATTCGCCACCAAAATGCATGTTCCCTCCCATAGTCTTCAAATCAAACGTACCTCTGTCAACATTAAGAATGATCGATTCAAGCTCAGGGTTTTCATAGTCCTTAGATAATTCATGTCTGCAGTTAATCATTCCTGTTGAAACCTTGAATACTGATATGGGATTCAATGGTCTTCTTTTTCAAAGGACTTCCATCTTTCCTAAGAGATCGTCTACCACCTTTTTGGGCAAGCTAGAAAAATCAGAATCCTCCATAGCCACTGCATTGGACATGTCTATCACAGATACCAGAGAGTTTGCAAGCAGGGCAGAGGCAGAATCCCCATTTGAAGGAGAGCTGGACATTGAAGGTTTGTAGAAGTTGAAAGAAGGGCTATCTAGGAATGGATTAGAAATATGAAGTCCATGTTGGGAATTTCTGATAATTCCAAAACAAAGAGAAAAAAGCTCTGTTTTTAACTCAGAGAATAATACTATGTTTTAGCACAAGGAAGCAAAAAAAATTGTTTGCTGGAGATGAAGAACATAGTTTCACATCCACAATAAATGTGGTATTCATTAATAAAACCTGCATGTTACAAAAAAGGATCTTCCTCTTAACGAGGGATTAACCAGACACTGCTTCAAATGCAGTTCCAAACAACAACAAAAATTACTCTGTCTCTCCAGAAAAATACTCTGTCATTGCTTGAAAAATTAACACTGCTGTGTAAATTTTTATTCCTCTCTCACGCACTACTGCGTATCACATTTCAAGTTCAAAAAAAAATTAATCTCGCGTTGTTGCACATGTTACATTTCATACTCCACGAACAACAAAAGACACACGCTGCTGCATTTTGTTTCCCTTACATTACATTACATTCAACCAACAAAAATAACATACATTCGCACTGCTATGCGTTTTTCCCCTTCGCGGTGCTGCTGCGTATTGCCCTCATTTTTTTCAATTGAACAACATTTCTCTGACTCTTCTGGAACAGTTACTCTGTCTCAGCTTACAAATTTACACTGATGTGTGTAAATATTTCTTACATTCATTGCTGTGTGAAAAGCATTTCACTTCTTCTTCTTTTTACTCTTGCACTGCTGTGTGTAAAAAAAAAATTCTCTTTCTTGCTATCGCGCTACTGCGCCTCACTTACATTTCTCAACGGACAACAACAAACATTATACTCACGTTGTTGCGTGCTCCCTTTCGTTTTCTTCAACAAACAGAAACATTACATTTCAATCTTTGCACTGTTGTGCATAGGAGTTTCACTCTTATGAGCTCGCGCTGCTGCATGCTTCAGTTCACAATGTTGCGCCCATTTTTTTCATTTCATACAAAAGAAACAACAATAAACTTTGTTTTACTTTTACCCTAAAACGAATAACTCCTGTGCATTAAAAATATTAAAGACTTTACCAACATTTACTGACTGAAGTACATTTCCTTAATTACTTCGGTATGGAGATAAATTAATTTTTGGAACGAATGTACAATCTGCGAACTGCAATGTACGTTGCATTAAAACAAAACATGCTCCCGCTATCATAACCGTTGATATGCCCTCAAAAATCGGACAGCTATGCTCAATATCGCAAGCCCCTTTCAACTGAGCTTTATGTTCCGGGGAAGAGTGGTTTTGAAAAGTTGTTGTGGCCACGTGTCAGCTGATCGGTATGATCGTTGCCCCCTCGGGAAATACCATTGATCAGAAAAAGCAGTGCGAGGAAGTTTGCCGGTTTTCAGAACTAAATGCGGCAGGTGAAATTACCATTTCAACACTCCCCTTTAATTTCAACTGCTGGGTTATCAGTCATACCTAGACATTTCCTCAAAAAATTCAAAACTTTTCTGTCCCAATGGTTTGGTTAGAATATCAACAACCTGCTTTTGAGTTCTGCAGTGTTGTAAAACAATTTCTCCATTGTTTATCAATTCCCTAATGTAATGAAACTTTGTATCAATGTGTTTCGTTATCTTATGAAACATAGAATTCTTGGACAACACAATAGCTGAGCTATTGTCACAAAAAATCACTGTTCCTTTTGCTTGCTCTTGGCATAAGCTCCTTAACATCCTTCTCATCTAAACTACTTGACATGCTGCTACTGTAGCTGCCACATATTCTGCCTCTGCTATACACAACGCTAGAATAGCCTATTTTTTAGAAGCCCATAAAATAACTCCTGAAACATGATATTCATCAAAGAATGACTGTTAATATAGTTCAGTAAGGATTTCATAAGGACCCGTTCACTAATAGCTTTAGCGAGAATGATCAAGAATTATAGTCTCCCCCTAACTGTATGCATCGTCTCCTTTTGGCAGAGTCTTCTCAAAGAAAGCTTAGATTGGCTGGAGAGCTCAAGGGACTTTCGGATTGTATTTCCTTCCTTCTCCATACTTGTGTAACTTTCTTCTTTTGCATGGTTCTAGTTTGTGTAAGAGCCCATGTTAAGTTACAATCACGTGCCATATGACCAATGTTATGACACTTGAAACAGTCTACATTGTTCATGAATAAGATTTCATGATTTCTTCCTGTAAAATTGTTTCTTGGAGGTTGTCTGAGACTATAACATCTATCTCTATGAGATGATTTACAGTGTTATGCCATATGACCAAAGTTTGAACAAGAATAACAATAACCAAAAAATGAACTTTGGTACCTAGGAGATAGAGGTTTTCTTGATGTACTTCTGAAGCCTTTCTGCCTTGAGATCCTTTGATGATAACCATTGCCTCTTGTCTCTTTGATATCATCTACATTTCTTTTTAGAGCTAGTTTTCTACTTGGAGCAAGATTTATTCTTGGAATAGGATTTCTTGTATTGTAGCCTTGATTTTTCTCCTTGCCTTTGCTGGCACTGGGAGCATCACCATTTCTTTCTGGCTTCTTCACATCTCTTTTGCTTAAAGCATTTTCATTCTTGTTTGAGGGTTCACCTGCATACCCGAGTCCTGATTTATCAAATGGACATTTGTGATAGCTGAGCATGTCATCCAAGGCTTGAGAGCTCTTCATGATTTTGTTCATCCCTTCAACCTTTTTCCTGAGGAGGACAATCTCTTCTTCCAATCTTTCACACTCATTATTCTTCTTTGCAAGTTGTTCCTTAGTTTCTTCCTTGCTACGAGTAGCTTCAGCTGCTACTATTTTAAGGGAGATGATATCTGACTTCATTTTGAAGATTTCTTCATTCTTTGCTTGACTGCTCTCCATTTTCTTCTCAACTCCTTGTGCCTGTTTCCTGGCTTCTTGTAATTGAGACTTAAGGGAGGAGACCTCTACCTTGTACTGACCAATCTCTTCTTCGAGTTTGTTCACGCTCTTGTGCCTTTGTTAAAGTTGGCTTGACAAGGTATTTTCCTGCTTCTTTGCTTTATTCAATTGGTTTGTCATGGATATGACTTCTTCATGATGCTTCCTTTTGCTTTGATGAAATTCCTTCTTAAGCTTGGAAAGCTCTTCATCCCTTTCTTGTACTTGAAGCTTGATGAGGTCAACTTTCTTCCTTGTTTGATCTTGGTTACCAACTCGAGCTATCTTCTTAAGTGCCTCATTTTCCTTTTTCAAATTGTTAATCTCTTCTATGGCAGTTAGAAGTTGAGCGAGGAGTTCTTCTACAAAGTCCTTTTCATTCTTTTCATATTCTATGATGGATTCAGGATCTCCTTCTTGATTGATGGTCATGGTCAGTGCTCCTTTTGAGTGAAGGTCATGAAGTCTGTCCCATATATCCTTTGTTGATGAATATTTTTCTAGATTCTTCTTTACAGAATCAGGTAGCCCATTCAAGATTGTCTTTGCTGCTTTTGCATCATACTCCTTGGATTCTCTATCCATCCTGCTATTATCAATCACTGATTCTCAAATTTCAATCCCTTGAGACTGCAAGAAAGTTCTCATTCTTGCTTCCCATATATTAAAGTTCCCACTGAGCCATGGAGCCTTATCAAATTGATTGTCTTCTATTTTAGTAGTAGAGGGAGACACATCCTTAGGAGGATTGAAGACTTTCTTCCTTGACCTTGCCATTTGTGTTCTAAATGTCAACCTTCAAGCTGTTAAGCTTTGAATGAAGATACTGGATCTGATACCATGTTGGGAATTCCTGATAATTCCAAAACAAAAAGAACAGAGTAAAAATGCTCTGTTTTTAACCCAGAGAATAATACTATGTTTTAGCACAGGGAAGCAAAAAAAATTGTTTGCTGGAGATAAAGAACAGAGTTTCACATCCACAATAAACTTGGTATTCATTAATAAAATCTACCTGTTACAAAAAAGGATCTTCCTCTTAACAAAGAGATTAACCAGAGACTGCTTCAAATGCAATTCCAAACAACAACAAAAATTACTCTGTCTCTCCAGAAAAATACTTTGTCACTACGTGAAAACTTAACACTGCTGTGTGAATTTTTACTCCTCTCTCACGCACTGCTGCATATCACATTTCAAGTTAAAAAAAAATTCATCTCGACTGCTGCGCATATTACATTTCATACTCCACGAACAACAAAAGACACACGTTGCTGCGTTTTGCTTCCCTTACATTACATTACATTCAACCAACAAAAATAACATACATTCGCACTGCTGTGCATTTTTCCCCTTCGCGCTACTGCTGCGTATTGCCCTCATCTTTTTTAGGTGAACAACATTTCTCTCACTCTTCTGGAACAATTACTCTATCCCAGCAGGTGAACAACATTTCTCTCACTCTTCTGGGACAATTACTCTGTCCAGCTTACAAATTTACACTACTGTGTGTAAATATTTCTTACATTCACTGTTGTGTGAAAAGCATTTCACTTCTTCTTTTTATTCTTGCACTGTGTGCGTAAAAATAAAATTCTCTTTCTTGCTATCTTGCTGTTGCGCCTCACTTACATTTCTCAACGGACAACAACAAACATTATATTCACACTGCCGCGTGCTCCCTTTCGTTTTTTTCAACAAACAGAAAAATTACATTTCAATCTCTGCACTGTTGTGCATAGAAGTTTCACTCTTATGAGCTCGCGTTGCTGCGCGCTTCAGTTCACACAGTGCTGCGCCCCTTTTTTCTTATTTCATATAAGAAAAACAACAATAAACTTTGTTTTACTTTTACCCTAAAACGAACAACTCCCGTGCATTAAAAATATTAAATACTTTACCAACATTTACTGACTGAAGTACATTTCCTTAATTACTTCGGTATGGAGATAAATTAATTTCTAGAACAAATGTACAATTTGCGAACTGCAATGTACGTTGCATTAAAACAAAACATGCTCCCGCTATCATAACCGTTGATCTGGCCTCAAAAATCATACAGTTGTGGTAAATAAAACATGCTCCCACTATCATAACCGTTGATCTGGCCTCAAAAATCGCACGGTTGTGGTCAATATGGCAAGCCCCTTTCAACCGAGCTTTACTTTCCAGGGAAGAGTGGTTTTGAAAAGTTGCTGTGGCCATGTGTCAGCTGATCCATATGATCGCTGCCCCTCAGGAAATACCACTGAGCAGCAAAAGCGGTGCGAGGAAGTCTGCCCGTTTTCAGAATTAAATGAGGCAGGTGAAATTACCATTTCATTAGTCCAAGCTCTGCACTTATAGACCCAATCCGAGGACAATAAGAATGATATCTTCTAGGGGAAAATTCTGCACTTTTCACAAAAACCTCTGGTTATTGTTATTAGTGAATCCACAGGTTGCCAACATGTATTTCTCAGAGAAGTTTGGATCATAGCTTCTTCCCGAATGTGAAAATTGGAATGATCGAGTAGGATGTCTTTCTACAAAGTTGAATCATTTCATCATCTTTATCGTCATCCCATATTGATTCAAGACCAGAGTTTGAATAGCCAGAGAATTCCCGGTTGCAGTTAGCCACACCAGTTGAGACCTTTGTTGATCAATTGTAAGAAACCTGTTTATGTACAAAAATTCATTTCCACATCTATTGTTTACTCTTGGATGTGAAACCATAGGCGTGCATCCCACACTTCCGTCTCTTTGGGGTATTACCGCAATTGGGAACTGGAGAAAAGGATTGCAGTCTCTTCTTCTGCCGGAGATAGTTATGAGTTGCGCGAACTGAAGATGTCAACTGAGGAGGCATACAAAGTACAGTCGGCATCCATGTTCTTGGACAATCATAGCGAAATCTTGGATGGCATAGTTGAAAATATGAAAGGGATCCAATAGAAATTAGTAGGGGCGATGAGTGCCCTGAGAACTTCGCGCTGATGATGTCCATATATTCATCGTATCCATCGCTTGTGTTAGATTTTTTATTCAGTCAATCTGGACCATCAGCCGGTGGCATGAAAGGGCTTGAAGTCTTTATTAAGTGTGACATTTGCAAGCTGGAGAACCAAATTCCTCTGTGACATTTTCACGCTGGCGAACCAAATTCCGTTGTGACATTCTCACATTGGAGAACCAAATTTCATTGTTTGTCTTGAGAGAGGTATTTGGCCTAGCAAAGGAAGATTTAAAAAAAGCAGAGAGTTAAATGAGTTGTTGCAGGAGGCGTACAAGAAGTTGTCTCCTTTCAATCAGATCGACATAGCGAATAATGATACCAAAACACAGCAACATCTGATCAATATAGCTGAGGCACAAATCAACGATCAACCACATTTGTTGGGTTACGTGCACGTAATAGTTACGCAACTCATGGGGTCGATGAAATTAATCGAGCTAGGAAGATTTCAGTTGAGACCTTTGATATTGGTATGGGTCAAGATGGTCTTCCTTTTAAAAAGACTTTCAACTTTCCTGATAGTTTGTTTGGCACTTTTCTAGCCATGTGAGGACCATACATATGGAAACACAAACCTGATTATCTAATTGGAGGTAATCTCAGGGGAAACCGGGCTTTTCTATTGATGGGTTCTTGGGATTTTCTGGTTATCTTCCCCTTGGAAAGGAATGGATGCAATCACTCCACGACCAGATGGTCAAGATCCCATTTCTGGTTCTCTAGACTTTCAGACAACTTCATCTCAGATACCAAAGGACGTTTGAGTTGCCTCTATGGGGAACTTATGCAATTTGTTACTCTCAATGAAATTAGGCCTGGGAAAGCTTGAATTCTCACCCTCTGAAGATTTTTCCATCGCTGTAACATCTTTTGCAGTTGCAGATTTCGAGCATAAATTCTCACTCCCTGAAGACTTTTCCATCATTGTAACATCTTCTCCAGTTGCAGGTTTCAGAGCAATGTGATTTTTCTCTACTTCAAAGCAAATGTAGTTTCTAGGCCTTTTCTAGAGAGATCTGAAAATAATTCATCAAGAAGCATCTTTTGCCTTCAAATTTAAGGCAACTTTAAAGGAAAAAAACTTCCGAATCAATGACAATAAATTCCACCGAACCAGCTTTCTTTTGCCGGGCCAAAATACTCTAACTGGTAATTTTTTTTTTTTTTTTCCAAATCAATAACAGTAATTTCCACTGAACCAACTTTCCTTTCCTTGACCAAAATACTCTATTAGAGAGAGGAACTACGGTTCTCTAGAAACTCTTAAACTGAAGCCCAACTGATAATAGATATTCATGGTTGAAACCCCCTTAATAGTGGATGTAGAGATTTTGACTATATATTGTCCTAAAACAACACAAATACCTAAGTGGCCCTAAGTAGCATTGAGATTTATGGCTTAAAGAACTAAAACACTGGAAAGGAAAATTAGACAGTTAGTTTTCTCATTATTGACATGCCCTCGTCATATCATCATTGGATAAAATTCTGGTCACACATCCACAAACTTCTTTGATTTCTACCGAGATGAAAATTTCAAGAAAAAATATTAAACAATAAAGTTGATGCAGAGAAATGGCTTAAAGACAAGATACAATATTCCACACTCTTTCATGAGTTAGGGACAACTTTTGTTTTATATTCTGACCATTTTATGGTGTTCTCAAAGTTGTTAAAGACAATCAATCAAGACACTATATAAAGATTTTATGTTAAATAAAGTTGGAATATATATCACTTTTATAATAATACTTCATGTTAAGAATAGGTAATTCGAATTTTTTTCATAACAAAACTCCATCTCAATTATCGAACCCACAAACAATAAATAGTCATATTTGTAATGAGTAGTTGAATGTATATCTCATGATAAATTGCTAAGAAAAGATTTATCCGTTATAAACTAACGGAAGACAAATGGCAGAAAAATAATAAAATGGTTGTGAATCACTTTTGGAAGGAGTGTTCAGTAGATTAGTCAGTTGTTATTGCAAATTTCTTGGCTACACATATTCTGCCCTAACACTCGTGGCTGTGATTGATGGTAACAGTGTTTATTTTTCTTTTCTATTTTTATTTATTTAATTTTTTTTAATATTTGTTAGGGAATTAATGGCCTCGAGTATGTCATAAACTTGTTTTTATTTGGCTAAGACCTCTTTTTCTTGGTCGTAAGGAAATATGGTAAACGTCCAAGATCCAGAGGCATTTGGCATGAGTGAAATCCCACCCCTTATCGAATATATCTCAATCTAGATCTTCATATTTGTTATCCCCACTCCTTTGGACATTTTTGAAAAATAGATTAGTGGACTTGGTTGGGTTTTGTTTTGTTTTGTTTTTTTATTCTTTATAGCAAAAAAGGGATTTGCAATAAGAGAGGAAAACTCACATTTGAAAAATAAATTAGTGGACTTTGTTGGGTTTTGTTTTGTTTTGTTTTGTTTATTTATTTATTTATTTTTTTTATGACAAGAAAGACCATGGTGTAATGAAAACTCTATAGGATGACCTACTCCTTGAGTCTAATTAATAGAGGCTAAACCATGCCTCCGAAGACGAAGCTGGGTAGATGGGATGGCAAGCCACAATATGAGATGGTCATAGTTTATCTTTTAGATATTGTGGAGGTTTTTCTAACAAACCCCAGGGACATTTGTTCCATGTAGCTCCTGTTTTGAATAGGATTACAACTTTGGTGAGTGGGGGAAAATTATGCATTCAATGTTCAACAAATTCATATTTTGTACTTTATGAGAAGATGCATAAATCTATAATTTTACAGCATTCATATATTTGTCTTCAAGGTTTGTTTTTTTTTCTCTTTTGGATATTACTTTATATAATTAATCTTTGTTTCTCTAAACTGTATAACTTGTAATAAGAAATATTGTCAATAATAGGAAGAAATAATCTACCCTTTGAGATCAATTTAATTGAGAGAGTGCCTCATTTCTTACTTGTTAAAGATGATGAATCATTTGTGGATTTTAAGCAAGCCAACTCAACCAATATTTCAATCATTTTGCAAAGGACTATTACTTATAAATGGCATATTCATCCAAAAATCTTTTCACAAAAATGCTAATGTAAACTTTCTTAAAAGGTATGCTCGTCTAAGTTGTCCAATCACAAAAATTTTCATAAGTACTTTTACAACATTCATCAATACAACAATTCTATGTGTAATCCAATTTTTTCTCTTCTTCACAACATCTTATCGATAAAAGTTATTTCTCCCAAGTGAGAGTGATATCTTTAGCTGATAGATACCTCATACTTTCAAAATTTATTTCATGCCTTAAAAAAAACCAAAGAAATTGAAATCATCTACTATGTAGCTTGTGCTTGCAAAGATTTCCATTTTTTTGGGGCATTTCTTTTAGTGTAACATCCTTCTAGAATTTAACCTCTTGTTACACTCTTTAGAAAATATATAAAAAGTAATTTTTTATTGTATTTCATTGTCCATATATTTTGCTTGATAAGTGCCTTCCATATTCCCCAATTCCCCTGTCGATGTTCCTTTGCACCTCTCGGTGCAATTGCTACTTTTATAGTCTTCACAATCAACCTCGACGAGATAAGAAAGTCGGTTATCAGTGCCTTGTGTTCTATGACCAATCAACACAACATTGTATCATATACGATGTTTAAATATGTTTCCCTCATGCAAGACTGTAGCCTATATATATATATATATCATGTAGCGCAACATTGTATTATATATAGTATTTAAATATTTTATCAACCTCCACCACATTGTATTAGGTATTTATATGTAAACTTCTTATTATTAGTTCCTGCTTTCGACACTGTAGGGGCTCTAGCGATCTAGTGTGTTGACCAACTATTGGCTTCATGGGTCCTGATCTAGGTTCAAAGTTAGTTGCGCCAACTAGCAAAACTCATAAACTGTTGGCCCTTTTGGCAACAACCCACATAGTGTAGTTTGCAGTCTCACCCGAAGCAGTATTGGGGGATGAAAAAATGAGGTTTCTTCATCCATAGGTCAGTGTGATGGGTTCCTGTGACTTCTAGGGCTTAGATCTGTCTTCGCGAACCCTAACCCTTCCCAAACAGATAATTGTAGTAATTCACATAAATAGAATCTATACCTTCGTGAAGGTAGTCAAACATTCATAACATCTATAAATTATATTGATCTATTACTTTCACACATTAGATAAGCATTCATTCATATAACTTCAAATATAGAGCAAAAATACAAAAATTGAAGAAGTAAATACAGAAACACATATGCACAATATATGCATCAAATTGTCTTTATTAGATGTATTCTTTGAAGTAAAAAATATTCTTCCCTACATCCTCAGCTGCAGGGCACGCGCACTCATTGTGGAGACTTACCAAGGTCTCTGCGCACTCAGCTACAGGAGCCTCCCCTTCGCCTAAGTACAAGAAGCATACTTTCCTGCCTTAGCTTACTTGCCCATACAGTCATCTTCTATCAATGAGTTACTTTCTAGACTCGATATGACTCTTCTATATATAGCCTTTGTTTTTACAATACCATTGTTCGCATACCATGGATGGGTCTCAAAACTTTCTATCTTCTAGCAACCTAAGGGACTAAAACCACTTTGACTATTATTACCTTCACTCTTCACTTCTTCAAAATGCAGAGATATTACAATTGGATAAAATGTAAATACCAAAATTGGACCTGAGGGGACCCTATCCCAACATGCCCCCAACACATATTCGCAAATTGTCCTCAAGTCACTCGGTTGGCGCTTTGATCTTCACTTGGAGTTCGCAGAAGTTCAACTTCAAAATCTGCAGATTATTTGTTCCCTACTTAGCAACCTGTTGCACTTCCTCGACCATTTTTTCAGTAGTTGGGGCTTGCACTGTGAGGCCCATGGGCCTTTGAGTTTGTTGCATCCCCTTAAGTTTACTCTATACTTGATAGAGTCAACTAGCTAGCCTCATATCTCCATCGATGGGTTCGTGCAGTGAGAATTTTTTCCTTTTGGCACAGCTCATCAGTTTCATTCTATATCTGGTTTCCTTCCTGCAATTGCGTGAATCATTGTTCGCGCAGTCAATCAGATCTCATCGAACTGCCTTTTATTTTCCTTGATGTCCGCGTCAATCTTCTACAGAGTTGGATCCTCCTACAGTGAACTCCATAACTCCATGGCTTGCTCAAATAGCTCAGTTTATCCCTTGACTAATTCTTCTAAAGTTGTCATGCCCTTTTTGATAGAAACTTTGTGTTGCTCTCGAAGCTCCGAAGTAGCTTTGGACTGCAGTTTTAACTATAGTTCTGATATCTATAGTTGCATCTCAAATCAAGCGTGACCAATTTCGTCCTTAGACTCGTTTATTGTAGCTGCTAGCTTTTGGATCTTCTCCACGAAAGCTGCTTCAGCCAAAATGTTGAGTTCTGGCAGCTCATTGCAGACCTGTGCAATGGCTACCTCTAATTGTTGGCTTTGCGCAGTGATTTCCTCTCTCTCTTTCAGCACCAGCACCTTCTCTTCAAAAGTTTGTTGGTTGTTCATTTTAACTTCAGTTTTAACCAATAGTGTGTGCTTCTCCCTAATTCGCAACTCATCGAATACCCCCTGGTGAAGCTCATGCATGGTCTGGATAGGGAGTTTCACGAGGTTTAGGCCCAGATTCTTGCTCTGCAGTAGCTAGGTGCTTCCCTCTTCTGTCTCAGCACGTAGAGCTCTATCGGGTAACTGAACTACATGAAGATCCAAGGTTTTTTCCATGTCTAAAACTGTCGTGCTAGCTTGATTTAGGCTCACTTGTATCTCGCTCGCTTGGCCCATGCTCACCTGTAACTTGCCTATCTAGATCTGAAGCCCACATAGATCTTGCCAAACCTTTCATAGTTCCTACTGGTATTGGTCTTCAAAATGGCCCCAAAGTTTAGTCGTTGTGTCCTGGACCATGTCATTGTTTTCATCCTAGTCCCCCTAAGTAAGGACAAAAGGGGTTGCCCCAGTTGCTTGGTTAAACTTCTATTCCTTTCGCGTTAAACTTTTGTTTCCGTTTATTTCATTTTTTTTACCACGAAGGAAATCAACCTTGAATTCAACGAGGGGCTTGTACTGGGCATACAGTGTGGGTGACAGCCTCGACCTCTGGCTAATCACCATTCGTAGATCCATTTCAAACAAGACCCAAAATATCTTGTTCTCGGTGACTTTCGCAGGGCCCTTTGTCTCATAGAGCGAAGCGAACTTCATTGCCTTTGAAAGGTCTGACACATGGGGAGGAAACTGATTGTCTTCTGGAGTCCTCCAAGCCACTAATGTTATTAGAAATAACAACTAGGCATAATGAAATGCCTTGCCCTCATCTTGGGCCTCCCTATAGTTCTCCAAGAATTCCTTACACAAGTATTCAGCCCAGTTATATTGGTCTCCTTTGGCACACTACATAGCCAAAGAAATGATGGGGGATAGAACATCGTTTATGCGACACTTACACATGATCTTTCCCACCAATATCTGCAGAACGAACTATACCGCAGGATCCGAAATAGAGTGGATAGAATATCCACACCACTTCTTAATTAGGCCAAACTTGCTCTTCATCTAGTCCATGAGTTTCTTCTCCTTTGTTTTTTCCCTAAAGGCCTCTACGGATCCACTCCTTGGTATGGTAGCAAGGTGAGCCAAAGAGACCCATCATGCACTAATGTGAGGAATTGTCGTACCCAAATGGTGTTTATATTGGTACGATTGAAATGCGGCACCCATAGTATGTTCAAGAGCGCACGCCCCCAATGCGAGTGAACCACTTCATCGGCAGCAACCGTGTAAGCTCTATTTCTTCGTAGTATACCTTGGATAGTTCTTTGGTTAGCGCCAGCTGATGGAAATTATAGTGATCCCCTAAGGCCCAATATTCCATTTTGAGGGTCAATATACGAGCCAACAACGCACTTTCAAACACCACTTTCTCTGTCAATAGTGGTGTAGACATCATGAATTTTGCGTTGTCAAGATCTTTATGCACTTTAGTTGTGGCCTTGCGCAGTGGGATATACTTCGGTAGCCGAGTCCTTCACTCAAGCTCCTTAGCATCAATCTCCTTAATGCCTCCATGCAATTATTCTTCACCCAAATTCATCTGCTCTGTCATTGTTGTGACTGATCCATCTTCCCCTTCTGGCAGAATTCCGTGGGGTTTCTCCATGGTGACTGCCTCACTGGAACCTACTGAGGTTTCTTCTACTTCTTATCTGTCGCTTTGGACGTAAAAGGTTTAGATATGAAAGTCTTAGTTCTAGGAGACCTAGGCATCGTAGTCAGAAATCTTGTAGGGACAGATGGTGATGCTTCGGTCTCAGGGGGAGTTGCAGTCATTCTAGATAGAAAACACTCTTGGAGAATGTTAGGTATGTCAGCCAACCCTAGTCGTGAAAAGAGCTCTTCCCAATCTAGCTCAGACATACAGTTCTTCACTTGGCACATGGAAAAGTGAAAAATCTCAATACAAACTCTCAGGAAGCAAAGTGTTCAAATGTTGGAAGTAGGTCGTATTTATAGCTCCTCTCATTAATGCATTTTTGGCAGTAGATTTCCAAATATATTCTCCATAAATGCATCTTCCCCGCTCCTTTGAATGGAAATTTTTCCATCCAATCATCTACAATACTTCCAGCAGTCATTTTTGAGCTAGGATGTGTGGCACCTAGCCTTGTGGCATAGCTTCTTCGGCACAGCTTCCCTTGGCGCCTTACCTCAACCAGTGGTGCAACCCCCTTACTTCAATTTTCCAATTGTCGGGCAGTGTAGTTTAGAGTCTCGTACTTCCTTGCAGTTGCCTGGAGTACTAAGACTTCCCCGCCATCATATAGTCATTATGTAGGCATGGTCTCACCGCTGTACAACTTCAATCGACTGCCATTGACATTTCATGGAAATAATTCCCCATTTAGCATCATGAGCTACACTGTGCCACCATCTGTAATTTTCTTCACAACATAGGGTCCCAACCAATTCATTTGAAACTTCCCAGGGAATTTTGTAAATTTACTATCATATAAAAATACCAAATCATTAATTTGGAAGGTGCATTATTTTATATGGTGATCATACCATGCCTTTTCGTGATCCTTTTTCTCTTGCTGATGAAATCTTGCTAGGAAATGATCTTCTTCCAGTTTTACCAGTTGTAAAAGATGCTCCTCCATAGTATCACGATCAACCATATCTCTCAATGCTACAATCTATAGACTTGGCATAATGTATTCCATGGACATTACATCCTCCTGCCCATATACCAGTCGGAAATGGGTTTGGCTTGTCAACTTTTTACAAGTGGTCATATACGCCCAAAGGAATGTTGGTAGGTGCACATCCAGTCATTCTGCTTTACATTGCAAACCTTTGTCAAGGCGCTCTCCAAGATTTTTTTGAAGGCTTCTACCATACCATTAGCTTGAGGCTAATATGGTGTACTCTTCTGATGATATACAAAAAATTCCTCAAGCATCACAACAATTGTTTCGTTTAAGAAGTGCATGCCCCTATCACTCATCAAAATTTTAGGGCAACAAAACCAGGACAAAATAAACCCAAAGATGAAATTCGTACTGGTAGCTATGCTACAGTCCTTTCCCGAGTGTGCCTCTGCCACCATGTCAAGTATTTAGTTGTTGTAATAATGTATCATGCCCCGATCCTTTTGCTTGGTGGTTGAATTGGATCCACACAGTCTGTCACCCATTTATCAAACACCTGTAAGGTTATTTGTTGATTTAATGGAAACTCATCCCTTCGTGATGGTCTCCCCATCCTCTAACAAACATCGCACTTCCTACAATATATCTTTGAGTCCTTATGCACTATTGGCCACCATAGCCCTGCACATAGGATCTTTTACGGAGTCACTCTTCCTGCATAATTCCCTCCCGCCACTCCTCCATGCACTTTTGCAAGAATACTTGGTCGTTCATACTTCGGGACATATCTACGTAGTATCTCATCAAACCCATTTTGTACAAGTCTCCAATTATCACAGAGAAGTCATCAGCTTTGAACACCAATTCCTTCCTTTTTTCTGTCGAATATCCTTCTGGAATTGTTCCTGTAGAAAAAATTGAACTATTTCTACAAAGTGATCGTCTGCGACATGAATAGAAAAGATTTGTGTATCCGGCAACCCTTCTTCTAGACTTGTAGGCTCATCAAGAGTCTCAATATTGGATAGGTGATCAAGAAAATCATTTAGGCATCTCAGCTTCACAATCACCTCAAAATCATATTCTTGGAATAACAACAACCATCTGCAGATATCCCCCCCCCCAACACAGGCTTATTGACCAAGTATTTTAGAGCAGAATGGTCTATATGTATTTTGAAGTTTGCACCTAATAGATAGTGCTAGAGTTTTTATAGTGCGTACACCATTTCTAGTCCTTCGCGTTCTGTAGTCGAGTAATTCTTCTCCCCCTTTGATAATTTCCTACTTAGAAATTCTATAGGATGATCAATGTCTCCTTCACCCGGTTGGGTCAGAACTGCTCCTAGCGCAATGCAAGATGCATCTACATGAACATGAAATTCCCTTCTCCAATCCGAGAACACTAGAATGGGCGTAGTGACCATTTTCTCTTTAAAAATGTCTAAACTGCTCTGGAAATCTTCATCCTTGCAAAATGTTGCATCCTTCTTCAATAGTCTTTCCATTGGTGCAGTGATTTTCACATACTCCTTGATAAACTCTCTATAACATCCAGTATGGCCCAACATTGCATGCAACTACTTCACGTTCTTCAGGGCCTCCATATTAACAATGGAAGCTATCTTTGGTGGGTCTACCATCAATCCTTGCTTGCAAACCACATGACCCAGTAATATTCCATATGGTATGCAGAATATGCACTTTTTTAGGTTAAGGGTGATCTGATGTCTTCAACAGTTATCCAACATGAGGCACAGACCAGCAACATGGCACTTGACTAACCCAAACATTGTCCAATCATCAAAGTAGACCTCTAAAAATTTGTGGATAAATTCCTTGAAAGCCGCAATTACCACTCTTGAAAAGATCATAGGCGCATTCTTCAGGCCAAAAGGCATTACCGTATATTGAAAACAACCCCATTCTATAATAAAGGTGGTATTACTTTGATCCTCTGATGCGATCTTGATTTGATGGTACCGCGAAAACCCATCAGTGAATGAGTAGGCTTCCTACCCTCCAACATTCTACAACACCTTGTATGTAAATGGAATAGGGAATGGGTCATGGACACACACATCATTCAACTTCCTCAGGTCTACACATTTTTCAATTTCATCCTTCTACTTCTTTCCTTGGACTACCATGCAATTTACCCATTTTGATTCCTCCACATGTTCAATGCTCCCACCTTCTAGCATCTTATCCAACTCCTTGTGCACATTTTCCTTATATTTGGGATTTAATCAGTAGGGGCGCTGCTTTACAAGCTTTGCATCTAGCTTCAAAGTAATCTTCATGACACCCAAATGCCCTACTATCCCCTTTAGATCAGAGAACTTGGTGGAAAAGGAGTCCTGATACTCATGTTGCAGCTCTTCGACTTTATCAACTATATCTTCATCCCAATAGTCACGTATCCTAGCAAACTTCAGTTGCACATCTAATCCAATATTGACCTGCTTAGTCTTTAAAGGATCTAAGATGTCAAGGATTGTTGTTTTGGGTCCCTCGACCTCACATTGTCCTTCAGACTTAGGAATATTGATGTTTCTAGGGTCATTTACACTTTATTCTATAGTCACGTTATAACATTCCAGCGCATGGTGCAACTACGTATTCCAATTTGGCTGAATGCATTCTACTCGTTCCTCAGGTATTTTAAAGATCACAGCTTTGATTTCTTGGAGAACCTCATCAATACACTCAAATCCATCTTCAAAGCTGAAAGTTAACAGGAAACTCTCCTTCAATATATTCAATTTGGCCATCCCATGTCGCAGCTCAACTTCCAGGTACCAGTTCATTGGGATGGTATCCAAAGTGTAACAAAAGTTGTGAACCTCTTCCATCTACGGTTCCTCTCCCCATGCTTTAGTCCACCACGCCAAATATTCACGTAGATCATCCTTCATGGTGTATTTCCCTATCATACAGGTATTGGTGTACCCAAACCTTAGCTTCATCATTCGCTTATATTCTTTCCAATCGACAAAGTTGTGCTGATGCATACCCCACCAACGGGCAGGCGTAGCTCGCAGTGCCAGATCTAGCGCTTGGAACCAATGATTTTCTTGCACATCCATTTCAAACTTATCCAAAAAAATATTAACATCTTCTAAACCATCATAATAAGGAAAATTATGTACCTTAGTGGATATGCATCGAAGAAATTTTTTCAACATGTTACAGAGTAAAGAGGAAACTTCGTGTAATTGATTCTGCCAATGCTCAAGCTCTTCAACGAAATCTAAAGTGTAGTAACTATCCCTATCCCATGTGATCCACCCATCTGATGTGGGGTTGATCCAGTCCTCATCACATGTAGTAATCTTATAAATATGATGAATATCATCCTCTTCTTCATAATTGCAGACCGGTTTCATATATCGCGCACCTTCACATGGATCCAATGGAATAATAACTCAGAGCTCATTTCTTTTGAACGTCATTCTCCGCTTCTTAAGATTAATAATCACATCCATATAAGTGGCCCAATAAATTCTAACTAGTGCAGGGTAAGGCTTACTATCATCAAATATTTCGATCACTTCAAAGTCAGCTAGAGCACTCGCTCCTTCAATATCTACTGTGACCCCATATAGGAACCCTATAGGAATGATCTTTGGTTGGTTCACCATGCGTAGCTGGATGGGAGACCATTGTAGCACATGTCTTCCCATTCTTTCCCAAGTTTTGTTTGGTAGAACATTTGTGTTAGACCCTAGATCGATAATTACCTCATCCATTTCATACTCTTTAATCTGTGTGGTTAGTCTCATCTTCTGACCTGTTCGCTTCTTTATTTTGCCCACTTTGCGTACTGTGCATTGTTCTAGGGGAGTTTTAATCTTACCTGTACAATTATCAATCAAATCCTGTAGCTCTTCTACCTCCTTTCTATCCTGTAGAATCTTCATGCAAGTTTTTAGAAAGGTTGTTAACAGTGAAGGGTCTACGTCCTTCATACTGTTGTTTTCTCTAGACTTCCCCTGACTTCCTGATGTAGAGGCTTCTACAAAGCTCTTTTTAGCTTACATAAAGGTTTCCTTTGCGTGGCTTAGATCAAACCCAACTTCCTTCTCAGCAGCCTTGCGTACCCATCCTTCAGCCTCTAGTTGCTTCCCCTTATCTTCTCATGTAGATATAATGCTTTGTGCCATGATATTGATGCTATGCTTCTCTTCACAAGGCTCCACTCACATCATTTGGTTATTCTACGTAGGTGTCTGAGCTTTCATTTCTTGCATATTTACTATAAGTATGAGGAAATATTCTATGACATGGTCAAACTACCAACAATACTAACATGAGCGGTGCATTGGATTTTGACAGTCATGTGCAAAATGGCTCGCCTCTCCACAATTGTAACAAATAACCTATCCACGACCCCTTCCAGCTCCTCCTCACCCTCTTCCTCGACCTTGGAATCCTCCCCATGCTACACCCGCACCTTGATCTTGAGGGCAATTTTCCACCTTCATCCTATATGTAGGGGTCCACTCCATCATCAGTTCATAGCTTTGGTAGTTGTGCTAATCATGCCCAACCGATTTGCAGAAAGTGCAAAACATCTTCTACAAAGTTTTCACAAACTTTTGTAGGATATGAAAGTTATCAGTCGCATGCTTCCCAGAGATTTGATAGATAGCACACCATAAGGCTACTCCGATTCTCAGCCCAATGGTCTTTTCTGGCTTCAGGGGGACAAGACCTCCCCCAATAAGGTAATTTTGATAGACTTGATAATGGTCCTTATGATGACCATGGCCTTTACATTTTAGGCACCAAACTTCCACACGTAACTCGGGCTAGACTTCCTTTCCCTTATTAAGGCTCTATAACTCCATGTGCATGATGGCTAGTTGTGACTGAATCTGTTGTACTCACATATTCATATCCTACACAGGTGAAGCCTCTAATTACATGGAAATCTCCAAGGCTTCAACTTTCATTCCTATTTTCTATTGCGACAATGGAAATCTCAAATGAGGTGGGAGCAAAGCAATGTACCGGTCTCTATGTTGATCATCTGTGATTCTCATGTTAGCCTATTGAATTAGATACTTTAGTCTTTGATCAAAGTCCCATGTAGACTCATTTACCGTCTACTAGATCTCACTGAACTTTGTTAATGACTAGGCCTGTGACTTCGGTTACTTAAATTCATTGTTCAACACTTGTTATATTTCTAACATAGTCACATTGGGTTTTCTAAAGAAAAATTTAATATACCAATTCAACGCTTTATCTTGTAGTGCTATGACCAACTCCGCTTTCTAAATGTCATCGTCAGTGATCTGCTTTTCCTTCCATACAACACCTACAACAAACCAAAATTGCTCAGGGTCTCCAGTCCCCAGACCCTTAAATAAAGCCATCTTCATCTTGTTTTCCATGTTAAATGATGGAGGTGGAGGTGGAGGCGAAGGTGTAGGTGTGTGAAGTGGAGGTGGAGGCGAAGGTGGAGGTGGAGACGAAGGTGTAGGTGTGTGGGCTAGACGTGGAGGTGGAGTTGGAGTGGATGGATGAGGTATCCCTATGATGCCCTAGCTTACAATCTATAGTGTTCTTCACGGTGTCCTCAAAATACTACCTTCGTCGTCACTATCAGATGATCCTAACAGCAGACTATATTCATAGCTTGTATCTAGGTTCCCTCTAAATTCTCTTCAACTTCGTGTAGTCCCAAGGCATAACCCCTCTTTTGCACAATAACATCTTAATCTAGGTGCTCAGGGATTTTAGGTAATTAACTATTGGTCCGTTGAAAAACCTACACTCTAGTTCACTATAACTAGTGGACGTATCGATCATGAATTCAGTATTGATGTTATATACCTAGGGGGGATAATATGGGGTACCAAGGGAGGTATCCAAGGTAATAATGTAATAATGGGATGGGCCATAGTAATAAATAAGGTGGTTAACCCATATCATGTAAGGGACCACAAGTAGTTAGTAATAATGTAATGGGCCCATGGTATTAGTCGATGGTATGAGGGAACCATGGTAATGATCCATGGTATTGTATGTATGAGGCCTATATAGAGGCTAGAGACTCCATGTCAAGGAATAGTGAAGGATTATTGTATGAACAGGCATATGACTTGTGGAGTGTTCTCATTCCTTAAGGAGTGAATGTATGGTGTTGCCCTACCTTAAGGGTTTGATCAATAAAGAATCATTTCATATTATTTATGGGTTTATTTGAATTGTCTTATATTTTCATATCAGATCTATAATATTTCTGGGTTAGATTTATAACAAGTGGTATCAGAGCTATATGAAACTGGGCTAGATCTATAACAAGTGGTATCAGAGCTATATGAAACTGGGCTAGATCAATAAAGAATCATTTCATATTATTTCTGGGTTTATTTCTATTGTCTTATATTTTTGGGTTAGATCTACAACAAGTGGTATCAGAGCTACAACAATTGGTATCGGAGCTACAACAATTGGGGGGATAATATGGGGTACCAAGGGAGGTACCCAAGGTAATAATGTAATAATGGGATGGGCCATAGTAATAAATAAGGTGGTTAACCCATATCATGTAAGGAACCACAAGTAGTTAGTAACAATGTAATGGGCCCATGGTATTAGTGGATGGTATGAGGAAACCATGGTAATGATCCATAGTATTGCATGTATGAGGCCTATATAGAGGCTAGAGACTCCACATGGACGATGTCAAGAAATATTGTCAAGGATTATTGTATGTACAAGCATATGGCTTGTGGAGTGTTATCCTTCCTTAAGGAGTGAATGTATGGTGTTGCCCTACCTTAAGGGTTTGATAATAAAGAAGCATTTATATCTATTCAGATCTTGTTATTCTTGGGTTTATTTATATTATCATATATTTCTGGGTCAGATCTAGAACAATTGGTATCAGAGCTACAACAATTGGTATCGGAGCTATAACAAGTGGTATCAGAGCACTTTCTTGGGCAAAAAAGTGGAGAATTTTTTTAATTTTTACAGGATTTCGGGGGAGGTGAGTTTGCAGATCAGATCTGTACATTTTGGTGCAATATATGAAAAATCTAATTGCATATCTGGATTGTATGTGAAAAAATACCCAATTTCAAAAAAAAAAATCGGTCGAATCGGAGTCTGGATGAAGGAGATATCGCTGATTTAAAAATCAGTGGGGTTGCAGACAATTTTTCGGGGCAGCAAGTTTGCGGCGCAGATCTAGATGTCCTGATGCAAGATCTCCAAAATATAATTGCAGATCTGGAATCTTTGTGAAAAATACCTAATTTCAAAAAAAAATCAGTCAAATCGGAGTCCGGATGAGGGAGATATCGCTGATTTAAAATCAGCTCCCTTTGCAGAAATTTTGGGGACGGCGGGGGAGTTGCAGCGCAAATCTGAAATTCTAGTGCTAGGATCAGGATTTATATCACATGGATAGATGCAGAATGGTTGTTCCATTTCCAAAAGCAGGTTATAATAGGGATTCTGAGCAATATTGATTAAACTGTGACAATTTCAAATTTTCGCCAATTTTTTTGTGATGGCGGGCCTATATCTGAATTTGGAGGACTTGTATGCATTTGATGGCTCTCATCTAGCCAAATGGCTAGCAGAAATGGAGAAATGTTTTAGAGTGAATTACATCAATGATTATGAGACTCAGCTGAGTGTGGGACAAATGTACTTGGACAATGAAAGATTGCAATGGTGGCAAAGGCATCAACATTGCCTTCGAAGGCCCTTGACTTGGGACAAATTCACAAAAGCTCTTATGGACCACTTTTACCATAAAGCTAATCTTGTGGATAAGCTCACACAGACAAACACACAGCCTAGCAAAGATTTTATTTTTACAGGAAAGAAGGAAACCAAGGAACCTAAAGGGTTATTTTTTGTTAGTATCTCCTTATTACAGGTTCATGGATTGATTCAAAAAGAGAAGATCATTGTTTCTATAAATCCTAGTTGCAAGCATAATTTCATCAATGTTAATTTGGCAAAAAAATTGCAAGTTCCCAAAACACATTGAAAACACACAGGTGGATGATGAGGATGTCCAAGTGTATAAGGATTTGAAGATTTCTATGGATAAGTATGTGTTGCATGGTGATTTTTATACTTCAAAGACAGATAATATGGATGTTGTTTTGGGATACCTGTGGATGGAATCAGTGGGTACTATAAATATTAATGTGCAGAAGAAATTCCTGAAGCTCTCGTATAAAAAGAAGAAAATCACATTACAGGATATTTCCATCAATAAACAGGTAGAGTCCACGGAGGTTGATGCAGAAGATGTTCCAGGGACTGACATATCAGATGATGAGAAGTTGATGGTTGATAATCAAACACAAACAAAGGCTGAAGCCGAAAAGGTAACAGGTGCTGACACATCTGATGAGGGTTCAGTGGTTGAAATCATATTGGAAAAGAAGACACCACAACAAGCACCATAGCAGGGTGAATTAAAGAAAAAGACACCGTGGATTAAAACTTCAACATATCATCACCCACATCACCCCGCAAGAAAACAACCATCAAGATGGAAACCAATTAGCCACACGGACAACAACCCCCACAGGACAGATAGAGAGGAGTGAAGATCCACCTACTACACATCTACACAGAAGAGCTACCACAGTCAACTTCCATCTCAAGCGAGCGAGGCACCAGTGAGACCGAGGGTTCACCTTTCTCTTGGATGGCTAGATGCACGTGCATGGTACCAGTGGACTACTCTTTTGAGTAGATCTTATTATTTGTGTTCTTCCCATGTTTCGGGGACGAAAGATGCTTAGGGGGTGGAATGTTATATACCTAGGGAGGATAATGTGGGGTACCAAGGGAGGTGCCCAAGGTAATAATGTAATAATGGGATGGGCCATAGTAATAAATAAGTTGGTTAACCCATATCATGTAAGGGACCACAAGTAGTTAGTATTAATGTAATGGGCCCATGGTATTAGTGGATGGTGTGAGGGAACCATGGTATTGATCCATGGTATTGTATGTATGAGGCCTATATAGAGGCTAGAGACTCCACATGAGAGATTGTCAAGAAATATTGTCAATGAATATTGTATGAACAAGCATATGGCTTGTGGAGTGTTCTCCTTCCTTAAGGAGTGAATGTATGGTGTTGCCCTACCTTAAGGGTTTGATCAATAAAGAATCAGTCATATTATTTCTGGGTTAGATCTACAACAAGTGGTATCATAGCTATAACAAATGATCTATAATATTTCCGGGTCAGATATAAAACATTGGAGGATAGGGACTGTGCATTGTGCAATTCCAAGAAGAAAGGTCACATCTTAGAGGGCTAATACTATTCAGTGTGCAGTTCAGTGGGGGCCTAGTGATGCTAAGTTACTTAGTCCAGAATAGTTTTCCGAAAATGTCTATGTGTGGGATCGGTGATGAACTATGATGAACCTTGAATGTGATCACACACTTAGCATACTTTGATGACATGAAAACATAGATCATCAGAACATGTAAAAAAATCATTTCCCTCTGTGTGACTACTTCATGACAAGATATGACAAGTGTGACACTTAAGATAGGCTTAGGATGACCGTGATGACACTTGTGCAAGAGTGTTCAAGAATTTTTGTATGGATGTGGAAAATATTACATGGTTGAAACAACTCATATACACAAAGATCGACCTTCAAAACCATAAGAAAAGGCTTGCAACCAAACATGCTAAAATACGACAGTTAACCAAAGATGCAAAAGTGACCAAAGAAATGCAATAAATCTCATGAAATGAGCTCTAATGTTTGAAACAACAATATGAAAGACCAAGGAAGGCTATGAAATTCAGTGGAAGCCAAAATTTTAGAGGGTGTTGCAACAACTACAACACTTGGCGACAAACTGGTTGAACTCCAACTTCTCTATCTTGGTCAAACTTCTTCTGGGCAAATGCCTTGGTTCTTCAAGGAGTGTTGATTCATCATGCAGATTACTTTGGCCTTCTCACTTACCCCATGAATAGACATGGTCCCCTCTATACCTACTCAATCGAGCCCAACATAAGATTAAGAATAATCACAATGTTTCGAGTTGGGAGGGTAGCATAGCTAGTGAGCTTAATATTTTCAGAGTATATTTATTCATCTCTAGCTTTTCTCTATTGCTAACAAGACTAGACAGTACCCAATAGATTCACGTAGGAGCACAAACATAACTTCGCTACAGGCAAGCCTAGAAAGTACCCCAGTCGAGCTGCTAACTTCACCTCTTTGTGCAGGAAGCCTTTCTCTTCTTTCACATTCATTTATTTTTTTAAAGAAAATTGTGAATTGGCACTTATTTATTTTGGGGCGGAAGAGGGTTTTTGACTTATTGAGAGAAGAATACGGATCCTTCAAAGAGGCATATAGAGACCTATGATTTAGGTTTGATCATTTAGATTAACCCCCCCCACCCCCCCCCCACCCTCCATTTCTACTAGTCGATAAGTTTGAGAATACCAAAGCAGAAAAACCAAGTATAGGCATGATGTTTCTGGACTAGACAAAGGTTCATGGTTAGACCAAAACTCTCCTTATTGATGGATCATATTTTTCGTCAGAACTTCATTGGCCAAAATATGTAACCAACAAATGGAAGATAGACAAAAGGATAGCCAAATATTGTAGTGTCACAAGACTCTTTATAGTTCGATCACACACATACTTAGAAGTCGTGATATGTTCATGCAAAAAAATTATTCACATAAAAGAAACCAACACAAGATTCAAACAAACAAACAAAAACAACAACAGAAAATACTATGTACATAGTGTAGGGAACAACCCTAGACTTTCATTGAAAATATTGTTTCAAGTCTTGGCCATCGATAGGGAGAGAGTCAATCTTCCCGTCAAGTGATTGAAGATGGTATGTGTGTTGACCAATATTTTTGTGCACTGTGAATGGAACAATCCATAGGTACTAAAACTAAGTGTGTTTGTCTTTGTCCTCATCAACTTTGTCCCACTTCAAGACTAAGTCACCCACACTAAAGTTGTTTATACTTGCAGACTTCTTATCGAACCACCTCTTGATACGACTTAGGTGAAGTGAAAATGTTTCTTTATATTTCAACCTTTCTTCTTGTAGCTTATTGAGTGTGTCCATCCTACATTGAACTAACATACATGGCTTTCCTTGGGATTCTTGTGATAGTTGGAGAGAGGGCAAGTATATGTTTGGTAGGGGGATGGCTTCTTTTCCATACACTAGGAAGTAAGGGGAGGTGCTCAGGGAAGTTTTCCTTGTGACTCGTTCAGCCCATAAGGCATTCACCAAAGTAGAGTGTCAGTTTACTTGTTCAAAGAATATGGTCTTTTTTATAATGCAGATAAGTTTCTTATTCATGGATTCAGTAAGATCGTTCCCCTGTGAATAATAATTAGTTGAATGTTTCAATCTGATACCATTTTCTAATTCAAAGTCATAGAGTCTTAACGATGAAAATTATGTTGCATTGTAAAAAAAACGTGACGTAGGAATGTTGAAATTGGAAATGATGTTCTATTGTAGAAAGTTAAGGACTTCCTAATCCTTCACCTATTTGAGTAGAACTATCTCTGTCCACCGCATGAAATAATATGTACCAGTTAAGATGTAGTGGTGTTGCTTTGACAATTGTGGTAATATTTCCCCAATAATGTCCAAGCCCCACTGTTGAAAAGTTTCTTTCAGTGGAATGGGATGTAGTGGGGCGACTGACTTCATGTTTATGTCCACACCTTTGACATGTCAAACACTTGAGCAATACCTTTTGGATATCATGTAATACCTTTTCTGAATCATGCACCTCCAAACACATGAGCAGAACTCAGTTGTGGTGCTTTATGAACAACACCCCATGTACCAAACAATAAGATAATGCTTTAAGTCAGAGTGACCTCTTTTGTCATGTAGAAAAGTGATAGGGAACTAAAAGTGAGAGGGAACTATGTCATGCTAAAGGTATTGATGCACATTCATGTACTGAGAGTTTATTCTTATAGTGGGGGAGGCTCAGTCAATGTTATACATCTCAATCTCTTTCTCCCATCTTCAGAGCTCTTCTTCTTCCTCTTTCACATTTACTGCTTCTGTTGTGACTTGGAAAAGGCGATGTGTTGGCATTATGATACAGGTGTTGTCCTTGATGGCAACTCACTCAAATGAAAGATCACAGTACAATAGGTTAACATCAAATAATTATAGATCAGACTACATAGAATGAAGAAAGAGAGGTATATACAGGTTCACCTTGACCAAGTTGCACGCAGGTTCACTGACCACAACTAGTGTATACATACACACGCACTTTCATATAAGGAAAAGCATGTATATCTTGGAAAAATAAGTTTTTAGTCTGAGGTATTTGGTCCATGATATTTTGATTCGTGGTATTGGTCCAAGCTATCTGGTCTGAGGTATTGACCCTAGGTATTTGGTCCAAGGTATTGGTTCTAAGTGGTTTTGGTCCATGGTATTGAGAAAGGCCTAAAACCATAAAAGGAGGAGAAGATCATTAGGCTAGGTGTGCAAGTATCGAATATCTGATGAAGTGTGAGATCTAGTATGCAGGTTATTGGCTTATGGTGTTGTGCTAGATTTGAACCAACAATGAACCTTAGTGGTTGATGAAGGATAAGATCTAATGATGGATCAGGATCTTAAGGCTTGAAATGAATTATCATTATGTGGTTTGATCATGTATAGTCTATATCTGAATACTTACGCATGTGTTATTATGTAAATATTATGATCTGGGTATAACTGAAGTCTAGAATAGCTATAGAATTATGAATTAATATTTGCAAATGTATACGTTGGTTGGCTTTGAGAAAAGCGCATATACACACAGGTTCGACACATGGAAGTAGCGTATACCTTACAAAGTATGTTTCAGTTGTTTTTTTTCTTTTACAGAGTTCTGGGTTCTAGTTTGGGTTCTGATTACAATATTCTGAATGATCAGATTGATTATGATGGGTTGTCAAAGTGATTGATTGATTCGGTTGTGGTTGATTTAGAAAGTGATGATTGAGTCTCAGTGATTGATTGTTGTAGATGTATTTGATAATTGAATTTCAGTTATGATGTTGTTGATCAATCCAGTCTGAAAATTTATGAAACGTGGTCCTTAGAGGAAGAAAGAAGGTCGTAGCCTTCTATAGGTTGCCACCTATGTACTAGGAAACATATTAGCTAGTTCAAGGGTTAGGAGGTTTTAGCTCCCTTCCAGTAGAAGCTGGAGAATGAGAGAAGGTTGTAACATTCTGCAGGTAGAAGCCTATGTACTGGTATAAGTCTACACTAGTTCAATACTGTAAACATATTTTCTTATTATTAAAAGAAGATAGATACAAAAACAGCAGGTGGTTTTCACCCACATTGGGTTTCCACCTTATATCTTGGTGTTCGTGTGTGCTGCTTATGTATGATGCTTTATTATGCTTTTACTGCACTATCTAATAAATCTCTAATATACTAGTTAAATTTCAATGCATGATAAATTTGGGTAAATCAAAATATTTGTGCATATACGCTAGTTGCTTTAAGTACATTCACGTATACACGCTAGTTCAATTAGCTGAAGTAGAACATACAAATCTATTTGGGAAATTAAATTATTGATCTAATAATATTGATTCACCCCCCTCTTAGTATTATTTCCAACACCATGAACCTTGATCATGTGAACTGGCTTGATTTATATATCACACTCTTGTAACCTAGTCATCCAATTCGCTCTCCTTTCACCTAGCTCTTGTTGAAGAAGAAATGATCTGGTTGTTGGGTGTACGACAAATGTAACACAATGTTTTCCAATAGATAGCGCCTAAAGTTCTTTACCACCTTGTACACTACATAAGCTTATTTTTCCATGGTGGAGTACTTAAGCTTTGCTCCTTGCAAACTTGCACTCATGAAGGAGATAGGTTGCTCATTGTTCAATTCATCCTTTTGAGTGAGTATAGTAGCAAGAGAGGTATGAGAAGAAAAAGTGTAGAGTAAGAAATATTTACAGAAGTTTGGGCTCTACAATTTAGGTGCTTTTGGTATAGCCTACTTAATATGTTGAAACACATTTTTTTCCCTTTTATCCCATTTGTAGAATGTGTCTTTCATTACCATCTCCTATATTGGTTTGACAATCTGGGCATAGTCAAAGATGAACCTACGAAGGAAGTTGATTTTTACCAAGAAAGACTACATGGATTTCTTAGTCAATGGTAAGGAAATCTGCGTGATTTTCCTAACCCTATCTGCATCTACCTTAATCCCACTCTTAACAAAGATGTAGCCCAAGAGATTTCCCTCAGACACTACAAAGATAATTTTCTTGGGATTTAATGATATTTCGTACTTGAGACATCGCTCAAAAAACTTATTTAAGTGGTGTAGGTAGTCCCACTTCTGTTTGGAGAATACCATTACATTGTCAAGCTATACCACTACGCTCTACCCAATGAGTCCACGAAAAGTGATGTCCATGGCACATTGGAAAGTCACACCAGCGTTGATTAGCCCAACTAGAATTCATCGGAATATGAATGTGTTGCCCTTCATTCTGAATGTAGTTTTGAGTTTGTTGGGATCTACAACTAGAACCTGGTTATATCTCTAATATCCATGTGACAAAGAAAACATCTCGAACCCTAATATTGTTTGCAGTATTTGTTCCATGGACAGAACATGGTAATTGTCTTTATCTGAGGTGCGGTTGATATTTGGAAACCTACATATAGTAGGATCTCCCTAGACTTCTTCCTTATAGGGACCAAATTTGAAACCCATGTCGAGTGTCGCACTCCGTATATGATCCGAGCATCCAATAATTTTCTCAACTTTTTCTAAATAAGAGTCTCAAGTGTTGGATGTACTTTCCTTAGTTTCTGTTGGAATGGATTGGCCCCTTCCTTAATTGGTATAACATGCTAGATGATTTGCGTGTCATATGTCTTGAATTCATCGTACATCCATGCGAAGACATCGTGGTATTTCTTGAATAAGTGGATGAAGGTTTGTCACTCTTGTGGTGTGCAACAAGTATCGAGACTAACATATTTTGGATCCTTATCTATTCGAAAGTTAATATGCTCGTGTGACAACGTAGAAATATGGGTCTTCGCATTAACAGTTCCTTGGAAGAGATTCTACAGGTCATACAACTTTTTAAACAATACTACACCCTTTGGGATGAGGTTTCCTTTACTTGCATTGGTTGCATCCTACAAAGCCTTTTTGTTGGCATTATGTTTCTGGTATGGTTATGTGTTACAGATGTTGTACTTGATGGCAACACCCATGGCATGGCTCTCAATATGATGAGAATTAAGAAGTATGCAGGAGAAAATCTCACGGAATTTTATGCAGAGAAAAGTTTATAAAAGTTTATTTCATGTGGAGAAAAGTTCACGGAATTTTATGCAGAG
>APFE031659513.1:128015-147855 GCA_000404065.3 Pinus taeda
TCTTAAGATCTGAAATATTGGGTTATTGTTTCAAAAGCTCGATCTATATGAAAGTGAAGTGGAAAGCGAATCTGTGAAGGGTGATCTCTCGAGCGCTGCAGCTGCGGAAGCGCGGAAGCACCGCAGGAGACGCCGCAGGAGGCACTGCAGGAGGTGCTGCAGGAGACGCCGCAGGAGGTGCCACAGGAGACGCTGCAGGAGGCGCCGCAGGAGATGTCGCAGGAGGCACCGCAGGAGACGCCACAGGAGGCGCCGCAGGAGACGCCGCAGAAGGTGCCACAGGAGATGCCACAGGAGGCTCCACAGGAGGCGCCATAGGAGACGCCGCAGGAGGCACCACAGGAGATGCCACAGGAGGAGCCGAAGGAGACGCCGCAGGAGGCGCCGCAGGAGATGCCGCAGGAGGCGCCGCAGGAGACGCCGCAGTAGGTGTTCTGGGTTTAGTTTTCTGTTATTGTGGATCTGGTTATCTGGGTGACTTACTGGTACTTGATGATCATTTGATATTTATGGATCCAGTTTGAAATTTATGAAAAGTGGTCCTTGAAAGAAAAGAAGTAGGGGGTTGTAGCTCCCTTCCAGGAGAGACTGGAAAACGAGAGAGAGTTGTAGCTCTCTGCAGGTTGCAGCCTGCGTACTGGTAAAGGACTGCACCAGTACAAGACCATTGTAAAAGGAGGTTCTAATTTGAAAGAAGATAGAGACATATTGCAGCAGGTGGTTTTCACCCACATTGGGTTTCCACCTTATATCTGGTGTTCTTTGATGTGACTGTCTGTTTTTCTTGTTCATGCTCATTGTTTTATGGTACTGATATGCAAAAATAATTCAAAGTATAAATAAGGAAGAATTGTTAAAAGGACTAGATAATACTGATTCACCCCCCCTCTCAGTATTATTTTCAACAGGCTGAGCTTCAGAAGAAGTTTCTTAATCGTTGGGAACTTAGAAAGGATCCGCTCCAGATTAATGCCGAGTACAATAATATCAAGCAAAATCCCGGTGAGTCTGTCCAAGATTATATTATCAGGTTCAATACAGTTTATAATGCTATCCCTCATGATTTAAGACCATCTAGAAAATCAGCTCTTCTTAAATTCTCGGATGGCTTTGATTCGGAGATGGCTTACTCATTACGGGATAGAGATCCACCTACTTTAGAAGATATGCAAAAGATCACTGTCAATGTTGAGGCAAATCTGAACGACAAGAGAGCACGTTTGAAGGCAGAGAAAAGAGTGACTATAAAGGAAGCATCTACATCATCAGAACCACCTTGGCTTCACGAGATGTTCAAAAAACTCAACCTTGACAAATCAAAGCAGCAGATTCGTAATCCTAATTATTGTGGCCAGCAGCAATCTCAGTACAGAATCATGCAACATGAACCAAGAGTACAAGAGCCGGTAACCCAGCAACCATTCAAAACTCCTCTTTTGTAGAATTTTGTAACTCAAGATTTAGATGAAGATGCTGATGTAGCAGGGGATCAAAATCACTTCTTTACTCCTGATGATCTGCCCATTTACATTACCGAAGAAGATGAGTATGGAGAAAGTTTAGGCGCTCAGCAAGACGAAGATTTTATTTTGGCTAATGATGTAGATTTAGATGATTATCAAAGAGGATATTTGAATGCCTTGTCCACTCAACAGAAGCAGTATTCATTGAGGAATCGAGATGTGCCTATCAATCCCATTCAGAAAAGGAAAGAAGCTACAGCACCAAAGATGGATTCACCGACACCACCGAAGAAAGGAAAAGAAACAATTGATCCCACAACTAGAAAGATATCAGCAGCAGAAAAGACAAATCAGGCAGCTATAATCAAAGATATAAGAGAGATTCCGGTCAAAGAAGTCGACAAAGTTTTAGCATTTAGTTTGGAAAATGAAATTTCCAAATTAAAAATATCTATTCCTTTGACTGGAATCATGAAAAACAGCAGCTACTGAGGTCAAGTTTCCAAAATTCGGAACTTTGATCCCATGCTTGACATGGTGAATGTTGAAGATCATCAGCCCGAATTGATATTTGGACCAGCACTGGATGGTCAGTCCCCTGAGAGTGATGTTCCTCCCTTTTATATCAGTTTGAGATTGCATGAATATGTCTTGCATAATGCCATGTTCGATTCGGGTGCTTCACACAATTTGATGCCAAAGGCAATCATGGAGAAGCTGGGATTAGAAATTACCAGAAAATATCATGATTTATATTCATTTGATTCCAACCATGTGAGATGTATCGGGCTCATCAAAGATCTAGTTGTTAGCTTAGATCAAATCCCGACGAAAAATGTCTTGATGGATGTGGTTGTGGCAGACATTCCTCCATGGTTTGTTATGCTACTTTCGAGATCTTGGGGAGCTAAGTTGAAGGACACTTTGCAGTTAGGATTCTCTTATGCCACAATTCCAGTCTTCGGTCAAATGAGAAAGCTATATCGTGAGAAAAAGATGAAATACATGATAACTGTTAAAAAGAAGCCGATCAATCATCCTGTAAATTATGTACATACTGATTTGGAGTCGTTTGTTTTATTTTCTGATAGTTTTAATGATATAGATAGTCAGTTAGTTCAAGCAAAAGATATACCAGAGATCACCGAGAATTTCAGAGAAGTACTACAAAAGGAAAGAGGAGAAAAGCGAGCCATCATGGAGCAAACAACTAAAGAAAAGGGGCAGCAAATAGAAAAATCAGAGGCAGTACAATTTCAACACTTGGAGGAGGATGAAGATGGTCTTTGGACCATGGATTTTGATGGTGCAGTAGGTAGTGATGGTGTTGGTATTGGTGTGTGGATTCGAAGTCCTTTTTTTTCTCAAGACAAAGTTCCAAGCAAGGTGAGAGTGTGTTCTTATAAACTAGCATTTGATTGTTCAAATAATGAGGCAGAATATGAGGCTCTCATCACTGGCCTAAAGATTCTTAAGAAACTAAAAGCTAAGAAGATTGTGGTCTATGGGGATTCTGAGCTGGTGATAAAGCAAGTTAAGGGTGAGTTTCAGGCCAAACATCCTCGCATGAGGGCATATCGAAATGCAGTCTTAGACATTTTGAATTTGTTTTCTGATTATACCTTGACATGTGTGCCTCACCTACAAAATGGTGTTGCGGATGGACTTGCTAAGGCAGCAAGCAATTTGAAAATTCCAATGAATTCTAGCAACAAATTTGAGATTCATGTGAAGCATTGTCCCACCGTCCCAGATAATCAACGATGTTGGCAAGTTTTTCATGATGATGAAGAGATCAATGAGTTTCTACAAAATAAGGGTAAGTTCAAAGATTCCTCAATAGATACTGAAAATGATGATGGTGATGACAACATACAAGTAAATCAAATGGATGTGCTGCAACTTAAGGACAATATTATTCCTAAAGGTTTGATTCCTTTAGAGGAGCTGTTTGACCAAGATGATGTGGCTCGTAAAACGACATTGAGACCAACTAAAAAGGGTGTTGAAGAAGTGAACATCGGGACAACTGAAAATCCAAAGATGGTTAAGTTATCAAGGTCATTATCACCAAAGGTAAAATATGAATATATGAAATTGTTGTCTTTATTCTCTGATGTATTTGCATGGGATTACTCAGATCTGAAAACATATGATACAAATATCATCCAGCATACTATTCCTATCAAGCCAAATCAGAAGCCTTTTCGTCAAAATTTGAGGAGAATCAATCCCAAATTGCTGCCATCAATTGAGAAAGAGGTAAACAGATTGTATAAGTCAGGAATCATTGTGCCTATTCAATTTTTAGATTGGAGATCAAACTTGGTGCCCGTAAGAAAGAAGACAGGTGAGATCCGTTTATGCATTGATTTCCGAAATTTGAATAAAGTATCCTTAAAGGACAATTATCTGCTGCCCAAAATGGATCATATATTGTAGCGAGTAGTTGGAGCATCAAGGATGTCACTACTCGACGATTATTCAGGTTACAATCAGATTTTAGTGAATGAAGATGACCGTGAAAAGACCGCATTCACCACTCCATGGGGAACATTTCATGATGCAAAGATGCCGTTTGGTTTGAAAAATGAAGGAGCTACCTTTCAGCGTGCAATGGACGTGGCTTTCGCCAATGAGAAAGATGTATTTTTGGTTGTTTATATTGATGATTTAACCATATTTTCAAATTCTGATGAGGAACATTTGTATCATTTGAAAATTGTTTTCTAAAAGGGCAGAAAATATGGCATATCGTTGAATCCAAAAAAGAGTCTTTTTGCCATGGATGAGGGAAAACTTCTTCATCACATCATATCTAAAGACGACATCCGTATTGATCCAGCACGTGTTGAAGCGATTCAACAAATTGAACAGCCTCAGAACAAGAAAGAAATTCAGTCTTTCAATGGTAAACTGAATTTTCTGCGTCGTTTTATTCCAAATCTAGCAGAGCATCTAAGAGAGATCACAAGCATGCTAAAAAAGGACAGCCAGGTAAAGTGGACCAAATAGGCGGTTAAATCATTTAATCTAGTGAAGTTAGCTCTTTCTACAGCTCCTATTTTGATCAGCCCCGACTACACTCAAGACTTTATTTTATTTTCATTTGCTTTTGAGCACACTTTGGCAGCTGTGCTAATGCAGAAGAGAGAAGGTGTAGAAAATCCCATTGTCTTTTTCAGTCACATAATTAGAGATGGAGAATTGAAATATAACATCATCGAGAAGCAAGCATTGGCACTTGTAAAGGCCTTGTAGGATTTCCGTGTGTACATATTGCATTCTCATATTCTAGCTTATGTTCCTAATGCAATAGTTAAAGATGTTTTAGTACAGGCAGATCCAGAAGGGAGAAGGGGTAAGTGGGTTGCTGCGTTGTTAGAATATGATGTTGAAATTAAACCCACCAAGCTGATCAAAGGTCAAGGACTCGTGAAGCTAATGGCTGAAACAAATATGCAAATCCTAGACATAAATTTGATTGCTGCTATGTCTGATGAAGAAGAGGATAACCCATCCATTCAGGTATCTGAAATGTTTCTTTCTTCCCCATGGTATGCTGATATTTTATATGTACTTCAGCATTTATCTTCGCCTCCTGGAATGCCAAGAAACAGAAGTAGAACATTGAAATTGAAGGCTGCTAAATTTTTCATTCTCGATTCAACATTGTTTTGGAAAGACCCTGGCAGGATGTTATTAAATTGTTTGGTAGAGGATGAAGCTCAAAGAGTCATCGAAGACTTTCATAGAGGATACTGTGGGGGTAATTTATTTTGGAAGACCACGACAAACAAGATACTAAGGGCAGGCTATTATTGGCCTTCACTATTTTCAGATGTATATTAAGCGGTTAAAAATTGCCACGAATGCCAAAATTTTCAAGGAAAGCAGAAGCTCCAGCCTTTGCCTCTCAAACCAATTGAAATCAGTGCACCTTTTCAGCAGTGGGGATTGGATTTCATTGGTGAAATTCATCTAGCATCATCAAGACAACATCTATGGATATTGACGGCCACAAACTACTTCACAAAATGGATTGAAGCGATTCCTACTCGACAAGCTACGGATGCGGTATTTATTTCTTTTCTCGAGGCCAATATTTTGTCACGCTTTGGATGTCCAGGTAAGCTAATCACGGATAATGTAGCAGCGTTTAAGTCAAAAAGGATGATTGAGTTTTGTTATAAGTACAATATTAGTTTGGGACATTCAACCGCATACCACCCTCAAGGAAACGGATTGGCGGAATCATCTAATAAATCCTTGGTCAATATCATTAAGAAATTGTTGGAAATCAGCAAAAAGGGTTGGCACAAGAAGTTGGTAAATGCACTATGGGCTGATAGGGTGAGTCAGAAAAAATCTATTAGTATGTCTCCTTTTGAGTTGGTGTACGGACCAGACACAGTTTTCCAACTTCACTTGCTGTCTCGGTAGTCAAATTGCTTCAGGAAGCGGGTAGTGAAGAAGATCCTATGCAGAGAAGGATTAACCCGATGATTCATTTGCAGCAGACACGGGAGGAGGTATTCCAAAACACTTGCAAATTGTAGGAGCGTATCAAAAGGATTTATGACCGGAAAGCAAAGGCAGATACATTTCAGTTGGATGAGGTTGTTTTAAGATGGGATGCTCATCATGAGGACAAGGGAAAGCATGGCAAATTTGAAAATTTGTGGAAAGGACCTTATAAGATTGCAGCATATCGCGGCCAAAACACTTTCCTTCTCAAAGAGATGAACAGAGATGAATATCTTGGAGGGCCGATCAATGGTTGGTTGTTAAAGAGATATTACTTTTGAGTATTTTCTGCTCAATTCATTATCATTGTATATATCATTTTACTTTTGTTCTATCTCACATGTACACTAACTGATCATCTTCAGTTTGGGGCCCAAAGTGAAGGCTATAATTCTGAAAATGAAAGTTAGTAGGTCTAAGTTTGTCAATCAGTTGTCTTCATCTTTAGTTTCGAGTCTAGTTTGGTCAAAGAAATATTTGTTTTTTTTCAGTCAAATCCTCAAGATGTTGTGTCAGAATAATGACTCCATCGCCCAATGAGTGAAGGCACCGTCTGCTCTTCCAGAGATCTGTTGTTCTTGGCATCTCCAAGGAGCTACCATCCCCATTGGAGCCAATGTTAGAGTCGGTCTTTGCATTTCATAATTAGGTGTCCCATCAGTGTGATCATGTTGCATTCCGTTAGGCATGCCATAAATCTGCTGGAGGAGCTTGTGTCTTTTATCCCCCTCCTGTTTGGCACTGCTGATTCAGGATTGTTTGAGAATAAAGTCTTCAAAAAGTCATTTGTCTTGTTTTAAATTTCCAGGTCTTAGGTCTAGGGTTTAGTCAAATTTTGTCTTGATAAGTCATAAAGGACCAGCAGGCCAGAGGGATGTCCTTCATAAAGCATCATTTCAACAATTTTCATTCTACAGCTAAATTTCCACCTTGTTTTCAAAACCCTGTTTTTGAAAAACAAAGGTCATTTTATCATTTTTTGTAAAAATTCTCAAATTTTCAAATTTTCCAAATGTCAAAGTGTAGCCTTGGTCTCCTTTGCCAAAGCACCTTGGAAGCTATACCTGCAAAAAATTTAAGAAGAAACCATCAGTTCAACCAATTTTTCAAAGAAAAGAAACCAAAAGTCAGAGCCAATTAAGTTCAAAAAAGTGTCAACACTCAAAACATTAGAAAGTGGGTTTTGGGCAAATGTAAATTTGAAAGAAGCCTATAAAAGCACATTAATCTTCATTTGTAACTCATTTGCCTCTCACAAGCTAAGTGCAAACTTGCAAAGGCGATTTCATGAGTTATTGAGCAAAGTTGGGCGTCTTGGTAGTGCGCTACGCGTTGGGAAGGGCGCGCTACGCGTTGGTGGCACGCTACGTGTTGGGGAGGTTCTGGCAATGCAAATTTACAAGGGCGCTATGTGTTGAGGGCGCGCTACGCGTTGGGCAGAGGGCGCTACGCGTTGGGTATTTCGCCCTATAACTTGCAGCAAACACAAAAAACACCTCTCTCAGCTCAAGCAACATACAAGTAAGCTCTTTTCATGGTTGTTTTGTTAGTTTTTGCAAATTGAATGTAAAGGTAATATGACAAATATGCCATGAAATTGCAAACAAAAACCCTAATGTTGATGTGTAAAATGAAAGACTAAGTTTGCTAGGGTTTTCAAAGTGATATGCTGCCCAAGGTTATCCCATTTTCATCCTCCTTTTTCCCCCCATACCCATCACCATTTCTTTTCAAATTTCCCATAAAATTCCAAAAAATTCCTCCATAAAATCCTAAACCCTATTTATCCCTAAAATCTACTTCACCCCAAACCCTACACTTTCATAATTTCCTATGTCTTTTCCCTTCCATAAATTCCTCGTTATTTTCATTTCCCCCAATTCCCTCATGTTTCCCTTTCCCTAACAATTCCCTTGTCTTTATGTCCCCTTGGTAACAACATTTGCATAAAAAGTCAAACAGCATAAAAAGTCAAACAGCAATCAAGTGTGTGCACAGTCAACATATACAGTTCAACAATCCTATTTTCAAAACCATGTCAGAAACCGAATTAGATTATGAACAGAGTGATTACAGTGGATCAACATCGGAGGAAGAAGTGCCTAGCTCTCCTGCGTCAGAGCTCAAGGAGATCATCTGAGAGCAAAGGGCCAAGAATGAGTCGTTGCACAAGAAATTGCAGATGGAAAAATGGGTGATTAAATATTTAGAGCAGCGCAACAAACAGTTGGAGGATGAGCATGAGCTTTATGAGCAGCGGAAGATTCGTGAAGATCGGGAATTGGCTCGTAGGAGACCCGGTGATTTGACACCCATGGATCGGTAATATATGCTCATCTGGGTGAACACTCACTTGGACAAGTTGTTGGCGAAAGCCAATAGAGACAAAGATATGCTCCGCCACATGAAAAATCATTATTGGGCCCGCATGCACGTGTGCAAGGCAAAAATGAAGGTTCTCAAGAGACGATTGGCTAAGGCACTAAAACGGAGGAAAAGGCCCAATCCACTCAGATTTTGGCTGATGCCACCTTGGGGGAGCATAACACTCAATGATACAACCCCAGCTCAAAATTCAGAAAATTTGGAGCACTTTTGGTCATTTTTGAAATTTTTTGTCAAAAACAGGTTTTTGCCCCCAACGCGTAGCGCGCCGAGCGCGACCCTTTCGTTGGGGAGGTCCATTTCAGGAAAATTTTGCATTTTTGGATTTTTCATGACAAAATACAGTTGCTTAGTCATGGCCAAGAAATTTCATGGAGATTTGAGCCCCCAAAAGGTCAAAAAACAAGCAAACAATGACCTTCTGCCACTTTTTGGACACACAGGAAGCAGTCTTGGGAGATTGCAATTTTGGAGGGGCAAATGGCCACCGAATTGAAAAATTCCACTTGGGCTGGAAAGTAGACATCTAGAACTTTCTAGAAAGCCCACGTGTGACTCATTAGGGTGCCGGGAAGTACCTCAAAATTTTCCTGAAAGGCGTGCTATGCATAGAGAAATGGCGCGCTACGCGTTGGGGAAATTGGCCAGTTTTGCACTCTCAGCTCAGGACAACGCAGCTTTTGACCAGTCTTGACTTTTCAAGGGATTTTTCACCCTCTTTTATGTAACTAATGTAATTTCATGATTTACATGGCTCTTTTTACCTATTCTAGAAGATTCATTCATAAAATGTCAAAAAATTAATGAATGAATTGGTTTCCAAGTTTATAGAGGCAAGTTGTTTTGATTGCCTAGTTTGTAGTGCTCAGTTTAGAATTGGTTGAAATAGCTCCTAGAAGGAGGAGCTCGACCCCTAGAGGTTAGGGAATGTTTTGGCTTGGCCTATATATGTAATTTTCCATTTAGTAGCAGAGGTTAGACTCTTGGGATAGTTTTTAGACTATATTGTACATATTTATAGCATTTTTAGCAAAGGAAGACCAGGGTTTTGCAGCACTACTTGGGATCCATGTGGCTTTATGTCTTTATGGTGTGTTTCTTTCAGTTCTTGTAAGTTATGTATGTGAATCATTATCTTTATTAAATCTTCTCTTATTAAGCAAATGAAGTGTTAAGGTAGAATCCATGAAACTGCCATGCTCTGCCTTTAATTGTTTTTAATATTCTATGTTTTCTTTAGTTTAAGGAGAATCCTTGAGACCCCTTGCTCTCCTTAGCCTCTCACAGGTCTGATATATTCATCTCACTTGGTTTAAGGCATCAAAACAATTGCCTATCTTGCCCCAAGTGGACCTCTGCAAAAACTGTGCCTCATCCCCGCACCCAAAATTGCCTTTCTCTTGATTTCAACAAAATCATAAAAAATCAATCCTAAACTCTTTGTAATTAATACTTAGCCTAAAATTAGTCATCAATTCAGTCATCTCGAGCCTTTTCGATTATCTTTTGCCGATATAGACTCGGAGAGAGCCCTCTCCTGTCCTTGTAGGGCTAGCTACGAGGCTGAGCGTGGTTTGATGTGGCCTTGAGTCTTGCCTTATTTCAGCCTAAGGCGGAATTGAGCGCTAACAAACTGTAGACATGAAAATCTAGGATTTGCTATAAAAATAGTAGTGCGATAGTGATTGAACTAATTCATTGAATCGGCTTCCTTTCTTGTGCTTGTAGCTGACAGATTGCGAGCATTGGCTGGAGTTCCAAAGGTTGACTCATCCTGGAATGCAGCTGGGTTGTGTAGGTGGTATCGGAGAGTTCGGGAATCATGCAGTTGACTGTGTCAAAAAAGCATTTCATGGCCATCTACTAGCTCTGTGGCTTAACTAGAAAAGACCAGAATATATCCCATGTCAAGTTTTTCACTTCTCCGATCTGTTTTTCTCTGCTTGCCAGCTCTTGTATCTAATGATGTTCCAGTGCTGTTGCTTTTAGGAGTTTACCCGATGATTCATGCTTGTGTTTGTTTGGCTAATGCCTCCAATGCCTGATAGGGTCTGACTCCACACTACTTTCCTTGGCAAAGGATTCCAAAAATGCCTTGTTGTACTACATCTGTGGTTCAGGCAAATGGTTTTGTTGTACTACTTCTCTGGTTTAGGCAAATGGTACATCTTTTTTATATCTTCCACCCTGAATGACCCGAACATCCTTCCATTAGCTGTAAAGAATGCTCTATCTGTTACACTGATGATTTCAATTACCCATCTGGCCAATTCATGGTAGGGTGATATTTTAGCATGGGCTACCATTCTGTGAAGATAAGAGCTAGCCAAATCCTTAAGAGTACTCTTTGGCTTATCAGTGGAATCTATTGTTCCCTTTTCTTCTTCAATCTCTTCTGGATCCTCGGCTTCCAGTAAATTATATATGCTTTCCCATGAAGCCCAGCCTAGACTGAGATAGGTAGTATCAGCTATTAAGACCTTTTTTACTGATTCCTCTTTGGTTATGGCAGGAACCTTTGGTTTCTTTGATTTCTTCATCATTTTTGCTGGATTCATAAATTCAGACTTGCTCTGCACAACGAAATAGAAGAACGTAATAGAGGAAATATTTGCTCAAAGCTAATACACAGTATACAAGATTAATGACAATTAAGCGCAATGAGTGCTATGGATTTGATATATTACACTACCATGGATGAAATCCTTGAAGGATTCAACCATAACTGCTTAATTAATGATTTTCTGTAACACCAATGTGCACTTAAATGCCATAAAGATATGTCACATCAAAAATCTTGATAATTATTCTTTTAAAATAAATATCGTAACTTCCTGATCAGTGATAAGTGATTAATCGTATATCGCAGATCGGGAGGTATAATCGTTATGCTTAATTGTTTCCATTGAAAAGTTCTGATTGCGATAGATGGTAAGTGGGATCACTTGAATAAAACATTTTGCTTTTTATTTATAATTGAATTATAATTTAGACCCACAAACATTCGCTTAATGATTATATTTCATCTTTATTGAAAAGCGCTTTCCAATAATGAAATCGCAATGACAGATTCCAAATGGGAATTTGTTATGCATTTCATGCTTTCAGTGATGGCCGATTATGATCGGCTTATCACATCGAAAGATTTATATGACCCCTTGGAATGATTCCTTGATAAGTTGCGATATGTGCTTTCCGATGGTGTTATCGCATCGACAATTGTCAATGGAAACCTTAAGTCTATCTTTTAAACAAAGGATGTGACACATTCATTTGTATTTGTTTTATGACAATGTCTTTATTTAATATTTAAATCAGATCATACCTTTTCATAAGGATTTTCATGTGTTGTATAGATTTTGCAAAGTTATGATTGTTATTGAACTTAACCTAAAATAAAAATAATTATCACAACTATTGATTTTTTTTTATTTTTTTATTGATTTGATCTATATTCTAAAAGGGGACCCATTTCTTATTAAAGTTTTAGATAAAAATTTTGAAATGGGGAGGGTTGTTATATAGCACAACAGGGTCATAGATAGATTTGGCTTGAAAGAGTCAATTTTCACTTAGAAAAGTTGTTGCAAAAGGCCAATAGGGACAACCAGATCATCAAGCACATGGCCTACCATTATAGGACCCGAAACAAAATTTGCAATATAAGGGTCAAACAAATGAAAGCAAGGTTAAGACGGGCTTTAAAAGGCAAAAAAGAGGAGGATAGGCTTAGGTTGCTTGCTGAAGCTTCCTTGGCTCATCAAGATATTTGATGATGGTGCTACTCACCAATATTGGTCAAGTTTGGAGGAGTTTTTACTTTTTGCAAATTTTGAAAATCCTAAACACAGAAAATCTAGCTCAACACGCAGCGTGACTGGCGCTGTGCTTTTCCTAGGGGAATCGAATGGACAAATGGCTTGTATTTTTGGATTCATAGTGATGAGTATATTCACCCTATGCATTTGATAATTTTTTGGGGTAGAATGGGTCCACCAAAAAGCCAAAAAACACCCCAAAAAGGACCTTTTTGCCACTTTTTCGACACACAGAAGTAGTCATGGGAGAATCAACTTTTGAGGGATAAAATGAGCTTCAAATGAATAAATTCTAGATGTTTTGGAAAGTAGATGTGAATATATTTCAACTGAGCTATCATGATCTCAAGTTGGATGTCGAGAAGGCCTCCAAAAGGGACCTAAAAGTGGCATTGTGCATTGGACCTGTGGCACTGCGTGTAGGACAAAGTTTTCATAGGATGACCATTTTATTATGTTTTGACCGTGTTCATGGGTTTTCTCTCATGGAGGATGTTTTACTATTGTAAGTGAGGAATTGGCTTGTAAATATTATGGATAATTAGTAGTAGAGGATAGATTCATTAGATTAAAAGTCATTTTGAGCACAAATGAATCAGTTTCCTCACTTTTTGAGGCAAGTTGTTAGGATGCCTACATTCCAGTTTCTTGTTCAGTGTTGGTTAGATTAGCTCCTAATCTTAGGGATTCAACCCCTGAGGATGGGGGGGTTTGAAAAAATGCCTATATATTCTTCTTCTTTCTCATTGTAAAGGGTTGGACTCAGCTGGATGCTTATGCCTTGATTGTACATCATTTTGTATTAGTTTAGCAATAGATTAATAAAAAATGTAGCCATTTCTTTGGGATCCATGTGGTATGAAGTTTAGTTCAGTTTCTTCTCTTGTGATCATATGTTAAAATGTTTTGTGTACTTCATTAATCATTTCATTTCTTCCAAGTGAATGTTTTCAAGTTTGATAGGCAGAATCCATAACATTACTGCTCTGCTTTGGGAATATTCACCATTTTATGTTTTCTACAGTTTAGGAAGGATCCATGGTAATCACATGCTCTTCCTAGCATCTCACCAGTCTTAAAACACCTCACCCATCAAACCCTAGAGTGCTAAACCTTATACCTACCTTGCCCCATTGAACACCCTACAATTTTGACCTAATTTCCTAGCCCTAACTGTCTGGCTCCTCCTGATCCTGCAAAACCCCTTCAAAATCAAATCAAACCTTGTGCTACTATACCTAGCCTAATATCATTTTCCTGATCTAGTCATCTTGGCTGAGATCCTTATGGAGAGATCCCTCTCCTGGCCTAGTAGTGCTAGCTACTTTGCTAAGTGTGGTTTATGTTTACCCTGGCATTGCCTTCATTGAAATTAAGGATCAATCTAGTTGATAACATAGTGGCAAACATAATAGGGAAGGAAATATTAATCACCCCGGTAATATCTTTAATTTGAATTCTTAAGCTTGTGGATGATGAGTTTTAGAATTTACTAGGATGAATTGGAAAGTTGTAAAGCAATATATAAAATTTCAAAATTAAGCATACTAGCTTCTCGAATGTACACCAGATCCAATCCAGATCTGAATCCTCCAACCATTGTCACTAATCCTCATAAAATTAGGCGGAAATCTAAGAAAGCTACAGAGAAATTCAGTGTAGCAGAAGAACAATCAAGTGAATTTTTGATTCCTCATGTTCATTCACTCCTAGAAAGGTTAGACACTTTACAAGATATTGAGTTTGATGTTCATTTTGAGCAAAGTCTATTTCACAGTAAATCTTTGAGTTTGATTGATCAAATAGTTGTTGATTCTTCTATATCTCTTGATAACCCTGTTGAAGACTTGTTTACACAAAGTAAATCAGGGTCATAGCTTATTCATGCTCTCAATCAATTGCAGAACCTTACTTCAAGCGTAGACACTTGGGTGAAAAATAGGCCGTCTTTTGATTTTTGAAATATCTCCTTTACATCCACTGCAACTCAAACAATCCCTTACCCACTTCTTTCATCTTTACACTTTTTTCACACTACTCCATCTGTTGTCAATCCCCCTTTGAATATACCAAGTACCTAAATCCTTTCTTTAAATCCACCTCCCTCACCTTGAATTATGGTTGTCTGAGATGCACCCCTTGTTTTACCTCAAAATCTTGGTGCCATACCTGCTGATTATCAAACCAAAATACCTTTCTTTGATGCCACCTAAACCATTACAACTCAGCAGCACATAGATAAAATGAATGATTTCTTTGACCTTCATGAAGTTAAAATTGAAGATGTGACGATGAGGTTGTTTGTACAAATTTTTGGAGGTGAAGTTCTGAAATGGTTCAGAGCCCTACCAGTAGCTTCTATCACCACTTTACCAATCCTCCATAGGTAGTTCCTAGATCAATGGGAAGTGAAGAAGAATACCCTTTAGATTTTGTCCGAGTATGAGAACATCAAAAGGAATGTTGGTGAGAGTGTGTAAGACTATTGTGTGAGGTTTAATGCAGTATACAATGCTATTCCTGCAAACATTAAACCACTAGAGGGATTGGCTTTGCTTAAGTTTCCAAATGGATTCAATACTGATATGGCATATCAGTTGCAGGAACGTGACCCTACAACACTAGAAGATATGCAAAAGAATGCTGTGAGCGTAGAATCAAACTTGCTGGCCAAAAGAGCAAGAATGAGATCCAAGAAAAGAGTGACAGTGAAAGAAGAAGCATCTACTTCAGATGTGAAAATGGATACACTAATTCGAAAAATGGAGAGGATGGTTGACTGATTATCCATCACAGAATGACCTAAACCTCAGATATGGAATCCAAATTTTAGAGGCCAGCAACAACCCCAATTCTGAATCAAGCAGAGAGAATAAAAAGCACCAGAGCAACCAACACAACAACAATAGTAGATCCAAACTCCCTTACAGCAGAATTATGTTCAAGGAATGGAGGAGGAAGATGAGGATGATACAGTAATTGAAACAAATAACTTTTTCACTACTGATGGTATGCCCATATTTCTGACGAAAGATGAAGAGTATGTAGAAGTTCCAGACATTCAAAAGGATGAGGACTACATCTTGTTAAATGCTTTAACTGCAGAACAGAGGCAATACTCTCTAAGGAGTAGAGATGTACCCATCAATCCCATTCATAAAAGAAATTATGTGCAATCAAAGAATGATCCCTCAAACACTCAAAAGAAAGGAAAAGAGTTTGCTGATTTGAATCCCAGCAAGGTACCATCAACAAGTACCACTGCAAATGAGAATAACAATTAGAAAAAAGATAGTGCAACAAAAGAGCAAATAGATAAGAAGGACATCAATGTCAAAGCAGTAGATAAAGTTTCATTTTTAGTTTAGAAAGTGAAATCACTAAATTGAAAGTCTCCATTCCTTTGATTGAGCTTGTTAAGAATAGGAACTATAAACATCATGTATCTAGAATATTGCAAATAGATCCTTTGTCTGACATGGTGAATGTCGAGGATGATCATCCTAAAATCATTTTTGGTCCAGCCATAGAAGGTCAACCTGAAGATAGCGAAGTCCCTCCCTTTTATCTGAGTCTTAGACTGCATGAGTATATTCTCCATAATGCTATGTTTGATTCCAGAGCTTCCAACAGTTTGATGCCCAAGGCCATTATGGAAAAGTTGGGCCTGGATATCACCCAGAAATATCATGATTTGTACTCATTTGATTATGGTAGAGTTCGTTGCATTGGTCTCATCAAAGATTTTGTGGTTTCTTTAGATCAAATCCCAGCCAAAAATGTCTTGATGGATGTGGTAGTTGCTGATATACCACCATGATTTGGTATGCTCTTATCTAGATCACAGGGAGCCAAACTCAAAGGAATTTTACAACTTGACTTCTCTTATGCTACAATCCTGGTTTTTGGTCAATTGAGGATGTTGTATCGGGAAAAGAAAATGAAGTATATGATCACCAGTAAAGAGAAGCTTGTGAATCATCTGATAAATGTTGTACATACTGATTTAGAGTCTTTTGTTTTGTACTTTGATAGCGGATTGAATGATGTAGATATTCAGCTTGTAGAGGTAGATGATGTACTAGAAATTTCTGAGAATTTTAGAGCCGTTCTTAATCAAGAAAAAGAAAAAATAGCAATTTCCTCTGAGCAGCCTACACAGCAGCAAAAGGTCAGTGAAGAGCAGAAAAATGAAGTAATCAATGAAGGTAAGGTTGAGAATAAAATAGAATTCCAGCATCTAGAGGATGAAGTCGAACTTTGGAGCATGGAATTCGATGGTGCTTTAGGTAAAGACTGTGTTGGTATTGGAATTTGGATTCAAAGCCCTGCTTTCCAACTTGCCAAAGTCCCAAGTAATGTTAGAGTATGTTACTACAACTTAGCTTTTGGTTGCTCTAATAATGAAGTGGAGTGTGAGGCATTGATTACAGGTCTAAAATTTTTGAAGAAACTGGATGTGAAAAGGATTTCTGTTTATGGTGATTCAGAATTGGTGATTAAACAAGTAAAAGGAGAATGTCAAGCAAAGCATCCACGGATGAGAGCCTACAGAAATGCAATTTTGGATATTCTGAAGATGTTTCCGGAATACACCTTGACAGCAGTGCCCTAAATTCAAAACATCATTGCAGATTCAGTCGCCACTGCAGCAAGCAATTTGAAGATTCCAATGAATTCTAGAAATAAATTTGAAATTCATGTCAAACATAGGCCTACTGTTCCTGATAATTTGAGGTATTGGCAAGTTTTTTGGGATGATAATGAAATTAATGCCTTTTTGCAGAATGAGGGAAGGTTAGGAATGCTTTCATTGATGATGTTTGTGATTCTGATGAACACGACATTCCAATGAACAAGACATTAAGTTAAATCAGATAGAGGTTTTACAGCTAAAGGATAATATTATTCCTAGAGGTCTCATACCTTTAGAGGAGCTCTTTGATCAAGATGATGTGGCGAGAAAACTAACCTTGGTTCCTATGGACAAAGGAGTTGAAGATGTAAATCTTGGAGCAGCAGACTAGCCCAAGCTTGTAAAGTTATCAAAAACATTGTCTCCCGAGACAAAGGAAAAGTATGTTAAGTTGCTTTCTAAATTTTTTGATGTTTTTGTGTGGGATTATTCAGATTTGTAAGTGTATGAAAAGAACATCATTCAACATATTATTCCTATGAAGTCTGATCAAAAACCTTTTAAACAAAAGTTGAGAAGAATCAATTCAAAGCTACTACCATCCATCAAGAAAGAGGTAAATAGATTGTTCAAAATTGGTATCATCAATCCAATTAGATTTTATGATTGAATTTCAAATTTGGTCCTGTTGAAGGCCCCGAAAATCGGGTCGACAATAAGGGGGATACCCGCCTGGTCCGGACCTTGGTTGGTAGCTCCTTATCTGTTTGGTATAGCGGGTCCGACTGGGGATATGGGACCAATTTCCCAATTCAGTGTGTGTGTGTGTGAAAGATGGGTGTTTCTGTTCTAAATGGAATACTTCTATCTAATCTAATGCTATGCTATTGTATTCTAATAAACAAAAAAACATCGAAATTTATGCTAACCCGGGGCATGATTTTTCTTCTATGCGATCTAAAAAGATTTCATACAATAACTGGTAATAAAGATCATTCAGCTATCATAAGAAAATAATTCGATAAAAATGAGCTACTTCGTATAAGAAGTTAGACGAAACGACTGTTAAAACTTATTGCATAAATGACCTATTCATACACTAAATGTAAACAAATAGTTATCACCGTACAAAAGTGCCAAATGATAACTTAGACATCCATGCTATAACATATAAATAACTGAAAAATGAATATCACTTTAACGCATAAGAAAAAATGGTTAAGAGATAAAAGTACCATTTATAACTAGTCCTACTCATGAGCTTCAAGCAATGATTGATTTATCTCTCCTTGATTCAACATCTACTAAGAGTATAGAAGTGCAACATCAGTAGTAGATATCAAATGCAAATATCAAATAAACCCTCTTCCATTCATTCACCAAAACCTCCTCTAAGGGTGCAAAAGTGCATGTTCTGAGGAAATTTTTTTGATAAATTTCTGGACCCTTCTCTAAATGCATGAGAAGGGTTTAAATACTACTAACTAAATAACTTATTTACAAGAATTGAGGATTCGGTTTAAATAACCGTCCTCTTTCTAAGCAAAACTATTCTAAAATTAAATCTACTAACTATTTCTAAATCTATTCCTTAATGTCACAAGCATTCAGTATTTTTCTGAGTAGAGTCGGCTGACTATCTTCCGCCTTTAGTTGAGTTAAACAAACAAAAATGGCAAGAGCTGGCATTATATTCTCAGTAAAATTGATGATACGCTTGAGAATCATCCAATGAATATGTAGCATTACCATGTATGCCTCGTAAAAATCCCATCTCAACTTGGTTAACCTCTGGACTGCTTCTGCTTTTCCTTCAGTCTTATGTTTCCAGTTTGCTTCTATTGCTGATTTCTTGCAATTTTTGGGGTTCGCAGGTGACTGAGAAACTAGGGACCTTCCTTTTCGAACAATTTTCCTTAGCGATGAGCGATTAATCGAAAACTGCCTCTGTTTCTTGATCTGGGCTTCCCTGATGCGGCTTTTGCCTCTTGCACCTTTTTCTCTCATTCGGTATAAAGCCAAAAATTTGTAAAAATAGTATTTCTGTGAGCTCTTGACCCTGAGAATTAAACTGTTTTTTTCTGGTATCAGCGTCTTTCAATATCCATTCAACCATGACTATACGTGAGAAATCTGTGATAGATGCCTTCAAAGAGTTCTGCAGCTCTTTTTCTTCCTTGAGTGGATTAAGTATGCCTTCCGAAATGTACATTGGAGCACTGCCTTCCCTCTTCGTTGTTTTCTGCAGAATGCCCTGTATAACGCTTCGTCCTTCTTTCCTGTAGTTTACATTGAGGTAGAAGTAATGATAATGGACTAATGATAGGAAAACTTTTGAATGCCAAAGATATACAAGACATGCCACCTTACGTGAGTTATTTCTTCGAAAAACACAACACCCTACTTCATTAACAACTGGCAATAACCCATTAATTCGCATTAAAATACATGATCAAATCTTGGCTAAAAAGTTTTCTCAAACAATGAGCCAGAACCAACTACGATGGAGGGGTCCCGCATTTTTTCTTTGTGATGTCGCAGGTCACAGTATCGCAATATCGCAATGTCACAATGTCATCATGTTGTTTTTATCCCAGATTGCAACATTGCAATTTTGCAGTATCGTAGTATTGTGGTATCGCAAATATCGCAGATCGTTATAATTCTTGTGTAATTATTGTGATATTTGCGATGTGTGATATGTGGTATCGCATATCAGCGATGTTTTAAAGTTTTTCAATGTGAGTGTGTCTTCAGTATATGCGATGCGATGAAGTTTCGCGTCGCAATATCACCTTTTATCATTTTAACTCTTTAGAAGGTGTATCCTATCATCCTTTGTGCGATGCGATATCCTTTTAAGGAGTAAATTTAATTTTCTTCATTATGAAACTTAGTTTTTCTAGATTTTTCCATGTATTTTCTTAAGTCCATGATGTTGTAAGTTTCATCTAAAAAAGAAAATGTAACACTAACTAATTTTTTTGAGGGTCCCCACTTATTTAGTATTA